>CATIWM010622468.1:0-27502 GCA_949671775.1 Mallotus repandus
GAAAAATAATTTAATTCTAGTGGAAGTCGTTAAAAAATAAAAATTTAATTTTGAAGCAAGAGAAATATGTATAAATTAGATCAAAACTAAAAAATAAATATTATTTACTCTAAATTTTGTTAAGTTTTTTCTCAATTTATAAACTTATTGTTTAAATATTTTAATTATTAATAAAGTGTACGACAAAATTTAAAAAAACAATAAAGAAATAAATAGATAAAAAATTTATGTGAAAAATTGTAATATAGGAGAAAACCACAAGAAGGGAGTTGACAACTATTAAAAAAAAGCTTAAAAAAGCATTAGGCAGTTACTCAACAAAATCTTTGATGCCATTACAGATATAATGTAAAGTGAAAAAAAAATAATTAAAACCCATAATTAAATGTCAGTGAGGAAGTAATCAAGTGATATCTTATCTTTAAGATTATTTTAAGATATAAAATTCAAATTATACTATCATCGATTTAAAATGGAAGACTATTCCTATTGTATAGTTCATTAATACTAAGGTGATATGACCTCCTATTTAAAATATATATATATATATTTCAATTTATGTATTAGTCAGTATACAAAACATGATCATTTAATCATTTCGTATTTGCTTTTGGATCATAATACTAACTTGGCTAGAACTAAGGATGTGCGGGGTCAGAGTACTTTGGAGAATGTAAATTCTCCAAATCCGATCCAATCAGAAAGTTAGAGAATTTGAAAAATAGTTCTCCGAATCTAACTTCGAAAATTTAAATCTTTGTTCTAATTTATTTTGAAAATTTACTTTGAATTTTCAAAGTAATTCGAAGCAAATGAAAAATTCAAATCAATACAGAGCAAAGCTGAAATTCAGAAATTTATATAAAATTTTAGTTTATATATTTAAAATAATAGTTAATAAATTCATAATAATAAAAAATATATTTTATATATTATATAAAACGTATTATATTTAATTATAGTACTTTTTATAGATTTTCTTTTTAAGTTTTATTTTAATAATTTTATTATTTGCACATATAAAATAAAATGACTATAAATTTTATTTATAAATTTAAATTTTATTTTTTAATATAAACATACATTGAAAATTAACTATAAAAGATTCAATTGATGAATGTAATTATTTAATTTCAATCAATTAATTAGTATTTAAAATGTCAATTATTATATGCTAACTTAACATTTAATATATTTAGATATAATTTGTTATTAAAATGATACTAAATTTTAGAAACACATAATTTTAGATTTCTAATTTTATCACAAATTACTTATTAATTTGCAATATATCATAAAAAAATTATTGACCCTTTGTATGATCAAGATCATTATCAATTTAAAATCAATATTTATTTTGACTTTAACAATCAATTTTGATTCACTATTATATTTGCTTGAGTGTGACTATAAGCTAGAAATTAAAGACTGAATTTAAGCTTAAATGAAGTCTTTAAAGACCCCTACAAATATTCACTAAAGCATGAGAAGTGATTCAAATCCAAGGGAAGTCATTTAAAGCCAAAAACATGAAGTTTTCATCAAGTCGGTCTATGCTCACGATCCTGAGGGTACTCTCACGATCTCGAGATGAATGGTCATGACCCCGAGGTTACGCTCACGATCATGAGCTAACAAGTGACCAAGACTTTATGAAAAGGGCTGCTACCCTCATGGTCTACACTCACGATCCCGAACTGACCCCTCACAATCTTGAAGGTATGCTCACAATCCCGAGTCATTAGTGACCAGTCTCCAACAAACTAATTTGTGAGTAACAATCATATTTTTCAACGCTCACGATTTTGAGGGTACATTCACAATCCCTAACTTGGGGATAAGTTAAGTGGGAAACGTAGAATTGATTGAAAATCCGAACTCCCTAATATTACTTGTGCTCCTTTTGACCTTTTTCTTGTTCTCATTCTCATCTCTATTTCTTAATCCTTTTTAATTTTCCTTCAAACCTTAATATCTATTAAAATTCTAATTATCCCTATTCACCCCCTCTAGGGCATTTTCAAATACTAACAATTTTAATAATGAAATTATATATCTATATATATATACACGGTTCCAATTTTAATTTTTTGATACGGTATAATTCGAAATGGTTCAGTTTAGTTATCGGTTTGGAAAACTCATAAACTTCGAACCCACTCCAATAAATTTTTTCAAAATGGTTCGATTTGGAGAAAGTTAAATAGTCAACGAATATTTTCAGTTTTGGAGATTTTTTATTCAATTTTTCATAACAGTTCAAGTTCTCCAAAATCTGTGCATAGCCCTAGTTGGAACAGTATTTAAATAGATACAACTAAAGACACGAATTAGTTACAAACAATGTTCCTCTTTAAAGAAATCTTCAGGAATTACTCAAGCTCCTAGATGATGTAAGGTTGGAAACGAGCGTGTTGCCTTTTAAATTAATTTTTTATAATAGTAAAAGCCTCCAAAAAAATCATAAATCTATTTTCACAAAAAAATATCTTACAAATCTATCAAATCTATCTATATATATATATATATATATATTAAATCTTGACTGCTAAAATCATTAAGTTAAAAATTTGACAGGTGTTTACTTCATATTTAAGTATTCACTTAAAAAGTTAATGTGTTAAGTTATTAAAAATAAAATATTTTTAATAGTTATTTAATATTATTTTTTAATTAAAATACTATTATACATATTTTAATACTACTTAAATTCTAAAATTATGTATATATTACGTATTTTTTTACCTTAAATCACTCAAAATATTTGTTTTAAACCATTAAAAATTAAAAAAATATATAGTAATTACTTAATATTATCTTTAACTAAAACACTATTATACATAATTTAAATAAATCTAAAAACAAATAATTATTTATATAGATTATTGTAATTTATATATTTACGTAAAAATAAACTTTAAATTCAAATTGTATTTTATATGTGGAGAAAAATTGTTCCCTTTTTAATAAATAGAAAGTTAATCATTCCATTTATCCCATGAGAATGAAATAATAGAATATAATAACAAGTTAATTAATTAAATTTTATTATAGATTTTTTTTTCAAAACAGGTACAAAACCATTTAAAATTTTCACACTATTATTTTATTTAACACTTAATTTAGAAGTTAAAATAAATACCAAGATATATATTATTCTAAAATTACAAATTCATTTTTATCTATCCTAAATTATAAGTTATGTTTTAAAATAATAATTAATCTACTGAGAATTTTTTATTTAAACCATCTAAATTTCATAAAATAATATGAATTGGCTATTATTAATTGAATGACATTAAAAAACTATATTTTAATTGTATAAACTATTTTTATTAAATTTTATGAAAGTGGAACTAAATTTATAATTTTTTGACAAAAATAGTTTTAATTTATTTTTGAATAAAAGTTGAAAAAAACTTTTATATATATATATATATTAAATGTTGAACTCCCTATAATTTCTCTTTATTCAATAATTTCTTATTTTGGCTGATAAGTCAAATTCTAAAAATTTATAATAGTTATCTACAAAAAAATATTAAGGAAATGATAATTTTCATAATATTTGAATATTGGAAAGGAGAGTGAGTTTCAATCTACTTCTATCTTTTGGTTAACATTATCATCAAGCTATCATATTACTTTAATGTTACAGTATACATGTATACATATAAAAAACGGTCTCTTCCAAAATAAACTTCTCTAATATCAATCATTTTCCTTCTGCATTCGTTACTTTTAGTTTATATAATATTAACATGCTAATTTCATTTGCTACAAGCCTATAGTAAAGTCAACGAAATAGAGTAAGAATTGAATTTAATTCATGTAATTTTAGGCTTTATAAAAAATTTTGAAAATCATTAATATAATTTGTGCAATTTTATGATAGGTTTGCAGCAAGTTGTGTGAAAGGTTTTGAAAGCATGTTTTAGTAAAACCAAAACCAACAATGCGGAGCTTTACAACACCCGTTAAAATGAATGTAGGAATGGATGAGGAGGCTCCGAAGAAGAAGTCTGAGGTGATAGATGGTCCTGTGCTAACTGAGCGTGATAGTGCAAAGCTGAAGAGGAGAAAGAGAAAGGAGGAGCGTCAAAGGGAAGTAAAAATTTCATCTCTTACTAACTTTAGTAGTGAGGGAATCGATGACACACGATAATATATCTATTTATTTTCTTTGATGCTTGCTGTATATTTAGTGTTGATCATTGTTATTTTTTAATTTAGAAATTATTTTTTAATTTAAGAATAATACGTCCGAGGAATGCTATTTCTATCATGTTGAGGGGTTAGCACTATGTATAATATGCTAATTGAAAAAATAATGTGCATTTGAAGAACTATCCATGGAGATAATATCGGGTAAGCATTTTGACAATTTTTATATAGGGTACAATTCAGATTTTTATGCATATATATATATATTCAATGTAAAATTTAAATTAAATTTTAATTTAGTTAAAAATTAAAATTGAATGATTTTGACAATTCAATTTGATATTTTTATAGTTATAACAATTTTTAATTGTATTTAAATTTTAATTTTAACTATTATTTTTTAATTTAATATTTATGATGTATTTATTTAAATATGTATTAATTACAGTCCGCGCATGCGTGGATTGACGACTAGTTTCTAATAAATTCACGTCACAAATTCTAACTTTAATTTATTAAAAAAATTATTAATATTCTTTATCATTATTTGAACTATATAAGTAATATTTTTATAAATTAAAATATGATTATTTAGGTATTTATATTTATTAAAAATATTTATAATTATATTTTTAATAAATTAAAATATTAAAAGGATTAATTTATAAATTAAGATATAAACTGATAAAAAAGTAAAATTCAAGATGTACGGCAACAAAAATATAACCAACTAATTTTATTTATTTTTTAATAAAGATTTCATATGACTTAAGTTTTGATGGATTATACAATAGAGAGCAGTCCTTCATTTTTAAATCAATGACGATAGAAATCAAACTTTACCTTCGAAATGCCGTTAGAGATGAGTTATCACTTGACTACTCCCTTACCGGTGATTTTATCCTTCTTTAAATATTGCACATCTTGTTTTTTTTAAATAGAATAATTTGCATCAATTTCTTCATTAATAAATGAAAAAATATGAAAAAAATTTAAAATTAGTTCATGTGATTGATAAAAAGTTGATTTTTTTTAAAAAAAATTGAATTTAATTTTTAAGACAATATTCAAAAAACAATTATAAATATACTAAGTTGATATGGGAAAATATCCAAAAAGAAGACATTCTTGCTATTACCAACAAAAATAAGGAAAATATTTTTCTTTGATGGTCAAATATGCAGATAACATGTTCCATGTGAATACAGACTTCAGAAAATACTCAAGTCTTCGCTCATTTTTTTTTAATTTTTAGTTTTTAATTCAAATTACAAGACCAATTAAGTGTGATGGCATGTCTATTGGTCATTGACTGGATTCTTATGTAGAATGGAAAAAGTTGTAGTTCTTTACTTTATATACATTGAGGTAGTACAACTTCATTAAAATCCCAATTTTAGTTTCCAACATTCTAAATGGTTTCCATAAGTAACAAAGAATGATCTACATGTGCTTTCACATGTAGTTTGGTGTGATTTGAAGAACAATCTCTAATTCAATTAATTAAATTTGCAGGATTTAGTAGCACTCTAAATGATTTCCATGAGTAACAAAGAATGATCTACATGTGCTTTCACAGTGTAGTTTGGTGTGATTTGAAGAACAATCTCTAATTCAATTAATTAAATTTGCAGGATTTAGTATTTTATTTATATATATATATATTCTGTTAATTAGTGAAAAAATAAATGTGAAATGATTTTTTTTACTAATAAGTTTTTTGTTCTTTATTATAATATACAAGGTTTATAAACAATATTTTTTAAAATAAGAAGCGCTAATTATTATGGTGGATTTTTTTTTATACCATTATTATGGTGGATTTGATACTACATTCAATAAGAATTGTTTTAGATTAAAAAAAATAAAAAATTGATACAATTGAATTGGTTTAATTGGTTAATTGATTAATTGAATAACCAATATTATTAATTTGGTTATGGTTATAGATAATAAAAAAAATTATATAATGCAGTTTGATTTAAAATTTTGTTTATGGCCCAAATAACCGAATCATACTCACCCCTAAAAAACTCTATTAAAAACTTACAAATTTGACTTATTTATATATTAGAATAACCAAATTAGTGGTAAAAAGTTTAGATTCTCTCAAATAAAATTTTGAATTTGAGTTTTATATATGGAAAAAATACATGAAAGGTAAGATTTATCCGCTTATGGATCTATTGACTCAAACTCTAAATTAATTGGAGCTCCTATAATTACAAGATACCAGGGCGAACACGTTAAAGCAAATAAATTTTACATTTATTTAAATTACTTAATTTTTTATATCTTTGAAATTTTTTAAAAACGTAAATTTCTTAGTTTATTTTATTATTTTAGATATAAAATATACCAACGGTCCACATATTATGTGAACTCAATTAATTTTTACGATGACAGAGAATGAGCAGCACTTTGAAACATAGGACATACAGAAATTGAAAAAAAATGGAAATTCTTGTCAATTTTTGTTATAATTTTTTATTAGATACCCTTTTGAATCTTCTATTTCAACTTTTTTTTTTGTTTTGGATTCGTTAATATTTAATATATATTTATGATCATCCTCATTCGTGCAAAAACGCGGTTTGGAGAAGCTGTGGTACAGAGTGGGAAGCTGATGTGAAAACGGGGGCTCCTTTTTGTCACCCTTTGCTTTTTTCGTATTTTCACTTTGCATGTGAGATGGTGATAGCCGCTGGACCCGCATGTCACATTTCTTCTTCCCTCCTTTTTTTTTTTCTTTTCTTATTTTTATGTTTGCTGTTTTTTTGGTGTGCGTCAAGAGTGCATTTCTTCTGTTTATTCGGTGAAAAGCAATGTTTAGTTAACTAACTAGCAAAAAACTAGAAAACTTCATTATCTATGGTCAATATCACACTCTTACTGCTTCTAGTCGTCTACTAATCTCGTACAATTTAGGTTGTTGTATTGGCTGTAAGCGGAATAAAGGCGCTTCAGTTTTGTGTTATGATGAGTGCCCGCGCTTTTTGTATGTATAATGTATGATAAATGTGTGGAGGATTGACCTCAATGCTAATGGTTATCCTCAAGGTTCACCCAAATAGAGATCATTGATCTTCCTCTAATATTTTCCAGTCAGCCATAACAGAATAAATAAGCAAAACTTAGATTGCAAAGACACGAATATGGGGATAGAGACACGGATACAGGAAAACGGCTTTTAATTGAAGTTTGTGCCTTCTAAATTGAAGTGACTAAGTAGCACAGATATAAAAAAATATGGATATGAAAACTGAAAAATACCTATTAATTAAAGTGTCCATGCAATATACAGCAAAACAATTGCTTTACTATTTCAGTAAGATATAACCATGGGTTTCAAAATCGGATTTGATCATAAGAAATTCAAAAGAAGTTGATCTCATGCACCACCCCCTGTATTTCAAAGACTTTGAATCTTATCCTAAATTAAAGTGTATTCAAGAGTGCGTAGGTCTATACTTTATTGTATTAACTATGCACTGACATAATGATTGAATAATGTCTAGAAGGGATTCAACCAAATTTATTATGTGCATACATCAATTAAGAGAAAAGAAAAAGGAAAAAAAAAAACATACCCTATGTTATTCATTCTCATGATTTCTGTACAGTAGCAATTACATCATTTTATCTCCGTATTGTCCAAACACAAGTATGTGCAATGGCAAGCAGCAAAACTATACTTTTGAGATGGTCATTACAGCAGCAGTATATAACAGTACTTCAAGCAGCAGCAGCAATAATGGTTAGGCTAATTATGATTCTTTCAAAAGCTTTCAACATAAAACAACGTGAAGCTAGAAAAGAGCAACTAATTTTAAAAAAATATCACTATAAAAATAAATAGAGATCAATGAGCATTTATCTCACGAATCCAGAAGTGTTTGCCAGACCAAACTACATGCAATCATATGATATTCCCGTTAAAGTTGGACTATAAAGATGACCAACTCAAGAAAAATCCAAATACAGAACAATAGCTCCTTTTCTGAACATACGGTAAACATAGTACCAGTATCATTATTCCTTATTCCTGGACGAAAGTCAAGATTTTCAGCTATTTGATCTGCTACTCATCATATATTTGACAGTAAACTCCCATGACTTCAACATACTTCATTCCCCCAAGCATACATAGTTCTATCACATCTGCATGTTGCATTAGCACTAAACTTACTCCGTAGTTGTCGGGCATAAATGTTGTATATGCAAAATGTGATGCCTAACCAAACACAACTGTTCATGCTTAGAGCAAGTTTGATGGTCCTTGTAGAAATTTTCAAGATATCTATCAAAATGTGGAACTGCAAGACAGAATTTTGATGAGACAAAAGAAACATAAAGTTGACTCTGGCCTTCTGTGAGCTTAAATTTGGATTTCCATGAACTTATAAAGGAAATCCCATTCCCATTTCTCCAAATTAATTTCTGCAACACATAGAAGTTCCTTACTCCAGTAAGCAGACAATAATTTCAACCTGAGCTAGTAAGATTATTTGATAAATATGGTAGTTGTACAGAAATGGATTTTGAAATGGTTTATGACAAATTCTTCAATCATCTATCAGGACACTGCACATGGCAGCTTGCCCTTTCTTCCCCCATCTGATCTTGAGAAAACACTGTTTAGTACAAGATTATTGACGCATTGTATAAGATCAGACACAGTCTCCTAATATGCATCCCAGATGAAAGGCCTCAGATCACTTCAAAAATTCAGGGATTTTTTTTTTTTTCAATCTTCATGTCCACAATTTATTACCAATGATAACAAGCACCTACAAATCTCTTATTAAGTTATTGTTTATTAGACTATCTTGATAAACATGCAACTACATCTCTTTAAGCTTTTGTTCATTATACTAGAAACAAAATTCCCACCCAAAGTACAAATTAATATGCAGTGGAGAGAAAGAGAGGCATGGATGGAGAGAGATTATACCCACATGCAAATGCAGACTCTGGAAATTCAATAGTGAACCTAACTTTATTTTGGTGCAAAATCATCAATCGTAGCTATTGATAGAGGAAAATACTCTGGCTTTAAAATTTACAGTGATTAGCAGCAGGTATCCATAAGAGAACAATATCATTGAGGATGCAAAAATAACTGTCTCCCCTGCTATGCTCAATGTAAAGTTAGTTTGAGAAATAATTTCAACTCACTCAGTTCTGCGCATCTTGACATTAATTGGAATTTCCTTGTAAGACTGAACCTTCTCAGCCGCTTGACGCTTAGGTCGAAAAGACGACCTTCGTAATTCCTGAGCTTCAGATCGAGAGGCACTATGTGCTGCTTCAGGTTCAGATTTGACTCTTGATACTGATGGTGTAGGACCACATTCATACAGAGGACAAACTGGAAATTTAGCATCATCTATCTGAAATGAGTCTTCAGTTGGGTCTTGTACTTGTTCTTGACCTTTAAATCTAGCAGATTGCCTTCTCTCATGAAGCCTGTTGAGATAACATTTATTCATACTTCTATATTCCTTTGAGAATACTAGAAGATCAAAAGCCATTTATGAACTGAAGTTTTATACAACAGTAGACTGTACAAACAAACCTCTTGTTGTCGGCCTTCTTTTCAGCTTGGATTGGTTTCGCTATAGTAGGATCCAAAGCATCACTCATCTGAAATGAAGCATCAGCTGTTTCTTGTTCGGCAGGTTTAAGTTGAAATGAAGCATCAGCTGTTTCTTGTTTGGCAGGCTTAAGCTGAAATGAAGCATCAGTTGTTTCTTGTTCGGCAGCTCTAAACCTAGCAGATTGCCTTCTTGAACAAAGCCTGTTGTGACAAGCATATTATCATTTCTCTAAGGTCTTTGTACGACTACCAGAAAATCAAAAGCCATGTATGATTTAAAATCCCCAGCCATAGACCATGCGTACCTCTTTTCATCAACCTTCTTTTCAATTTCAACTGGTTTATCCGTAGGAGGGTTTAAAGCATCAGTTGTCTCAACAGTAGCATCAGTCAGATCTTGTTCCCCAGCTCTCAACATAGCAGATTTCCTTCGCATGAAAAGCATTAAGGTGAAAGGTAAGCTAACATAAAACTTTCATAAAAAATCAGTTTTGGAAGTCCATTGGTATGAAACAATAGATTGAACCTATTCTTCTCAATCTTCTCTTTAGTTTGGACAGGTTTAACCATAGTACGGTCCGAAGCTGCACAAGATCATAAAGAAATCATCAGTTTTACAAGACAGTCTCTAGCACTTTGAATAACAAGCTTAATGCTAGTTACATTTAGACTGCCGCTTCGTCCTTTTATTACGAAGTTCATCATCTCTGATGTTTGCTTGAGAAGATCTCCCAACCTCACCATGTCTCAAGGTATCAACCTAAATCAGTGAAACAAAGTGTAAATATGCACAGGATCCTATTTAAAAGAGAAAATCTATAAAATTTACTTGAAATGGATTGCTTAAATATTTCATTTCCATGAATTTGGCATCTTAGCTTAATTGCTTTGTCCTTGAAAAAACAAGGAGAGTTATTTGTTAGCTATATATTTGATAACCTGATAATAATTCATATACAATGCAAGAAGCACGCTGGATAAGCTTACCTCAAATTCCAATGTCGTTGCTTTAATCAAGCCACCTTTGCATCCCAGCTCATGTTGAAGTAACTTAAGCTGAAGAGTAACAGACTATATTGTTAACCATGAAAGCCAATAAACATGAAAGACTGAGCGAACCAAAGTCTGTCCCTTAATTATTAAAAAACTCACCCTATCTTTACTTGAATTTAGTTCCTGCAAGTTTTAAAGTAATAATTCAATAATTTGTTGCAATTGTCTGTAAGAATTAAAGTAATGTAAATATTATCAGGAATTCAATTCCTAAGAAATGCTGAAGTTACCGCCAACATCTGACTGTTTGATTGGGCAAGCTCCAGATTCTTTTGCTGCACTTGATGAAATTGTGCTCTCAATTTCTGTAGCTCATATGCATGCGATTGGATGATTTTACTGTTGAGTGGACTAAGGAAAAACAAAGTATTAAATGCCAAATGAAATTAGAACAATCAATAAGAGAGCTAAAAATTTCAACAAGTTAATCATAAATCACATAGGATACTTTCTATCTGCAAGAAGCTTCACCAGTGTCAGATTTTCCTGGACAAAACAAATTCGTAAGAAAAAGGCCATTAAACTGAACAAGTAACTAAAATATAAAGCTTGTTAATGAAGTTCATTATTAAGTTAGTTTTAAAAGCATGGAAAATTTACCTGATGGAGTTTGTGAATATATTCTTTAGTATTGAGTGAAACAGATGGAGCTCTTATATCTTGGTTTTTCTGAGGCAAGTTACAAATGTCACCAAGCTTTTTCCTTGGCATATTAACAACAACTGTAGGCCCCTTTACCGTTTCCTCTCCTTTCATTTTATCACCTGACCAATGTCAATATATCCTCCTCAGTAATTGAATAAATATCGAGCCCTAAAACAACCGAAGCCATGGTGGTCACACAGCACAGGAATTTGAACTAAAACAGTTTACAGAATTCAGCTTTTCTCTTTAAAATTTAAACAGCAGGTCAGTTCCTTGAATGCAGAAGTTTCAGAAAACATCAATATTTCCAATTTTCCTATTAAGTTAACAAATTGTAATAATTATATTCATTTAAATATTTATCACTTTGTAATTGTAACAATTTATCATTGCGCCAATTTGTTTTTACCAGGTGAAATTACATGGAACCCTAAAATCTCACCAAATTCATGAAACCTAACCCTAAAATCTAGCTCAAATTCAAACTTAAGAACTCTATTTCATCGACACATTCCAAAATCCCAATGTGTGCAGTCAAAATGTGAAGTATTAACACGAAACTAAAACATTCAATCATGAAAAAAATAATCTTACATGAAAACAAGAAAATTTAAGGGAAAAAAAAGAGCATAATTGAAGTAACAATAATGAATACAAACGCGAAATCAATAATAAATTACATATTTATAAATTTACAAGAACGAAGAGGATACCTTTGACATTGTTGTTTTCTTTATCGAGAACTGCGCCACCGTCCATGGCGGAGCGTTAACCGGAACCCTAAGTCACTAACCGTGATTTCTGACTGGAATTTGAAAAGACTGGGTTTTTTTTTTTTAATATTTTTGAACTGAGAAGAGCCTACTGAATTAGAGGGAAAAGAGAGGAGAAGAAGAAAAGGGAGGGTAAAATGGGAAATTTGGCTTCGAAGATTGTTAAAAATTCCAAAAACAACGAATCCTCAGATTTATTTTTAAGACTTAATTATCACCTTAACCTTCGTTTGGTTACAAATAGACCCATACAGTTGAACCCTCTGCTGCTAACAACGTTAATAAATAACGACACCTTTTCTTTTGCAAAAATAAAAATGAAAATTAAATAATTCAAAAAAAAACCTTTAAAAGTAACTTTATTTTAAAAAATAAATTGTATTTTTTATATAATCATCGATAAATGTGTTATAATAATTTCATTCAATGATAATTTAAGTATACTAAAAATTAAATAAAGAAAAATAAAATTAATCGAGAAGATGATGACTGCTCCAATGAATCAATGGCGGATGACGATGTGGATACAATGGTTTTGCAGGATTGAAGCATGTATTTGTGTGTTTTTTTAAATGACTAAATCAATTTAATGATAAAAACAATTGAATGAAGACCATTATAATTGAAACGTTAGACCTTAATAGATGATTTTTTTTTCTAGTATTAAGGTCTCCACTAGGGCTGTGCAGAATCCGTCTAAATTCAATTTTTTTATACGAACCCGACCCACACATGAACATCAGTTCAGTAGAAATGGAAGCTTGGCATGGTTCGATTGATGAATGGGTTGATTGTTGAATTTCGATTTTCGGTTTGGTGGAAGTGATCTTCCATCCAAACCCACCTGAATTTTCGAATATATATATATTTATTATAATATAGATGACGTCGTTTATATACACATTAATCCTAACCCTAATTCTAACCCTAGGTATAAAATCATCTCTTTCACTTCTCTCCTCATTTCTCACCCGCCCCACATTAAACCCTATTGTAGAAGACTTTCTACCTCCCTCCCTGGTTCTCGAATCTCTAATCTTCTATGATCCCCATTTCTAACCCTAATCTTTCAGTGTCTACCCACTTATGTCTACTCACCTTCCTTAATATGTTGATGCTTATACTTTAATCTCTATTTCATCTTGCTTTCTTGTGTTGTGTCCTCGCATCTACTTGGTTGTTTCTAGAATGGTGGAACCTTCAATACTTCACTTAAAATAGAGAAGTCATTGGTTCCCTTCTTTCTGCTAGAGCTATTATCATCACAAATCCTTTTATTTATAGAAACAACAACCTAACTTCATTGTTTCTCAAATTGAGACTGGTTTTTGTTGAGTGTTTTTGTATATAGTTCTTTGATTCTTTCTTTCCTGTTAAAAATTTGAACCGTTAGCAAAAAGGTATATGCTAATCTCATATCTATGAATTCTATGAATTTTCATAGAGATTTTGTTTTTTAAATGTAAAAATGAGTTAACTTTTGTTGATTTTTTGTATTTGTATGTTTGGATATGCGATTAAAATCGCATTCCCTTAAGGTGGAAGTAATAAATTCGATTAATCTTATCATATGTGGTTTGTTAACCCTTCGATCTTAGGGGAAAAAAAGATCAAAGGTATATTTTATTAAATTTACTATTTTTGGTTGATAAACACATTTTGGTTAGTGAACTTGTTCTTGATCTGATTTTTGTGCAATATTGGCTTTTAGTGATCTTGTTCTTGATCTGGTTTTTGTGCAATATTGGCTTTCTGTTGAAAATTTTTTGCATTTTTTATTATTTATAAAAGATTTTGAAAAATTATTTAATAAATATAAGTAAATTAATAATTTAATTTAAATTAGATTTTAAAATTAATTTATAATATTTATAGTTAATATAAGTAAATTAATATTTTAACTTATATAATATAACTTTAATGTATTTTTTAAAAAATATTTCATAATATTTCTAAAGCTTCTATCCATATTAATATAAATTTTGATTATTATTTTATAATTTATAAAATAAATTAATTATTTTATAAATAATTTATATTATTATAAATATATTTTCATATAAATATAACTTTTATATACAAATATTATATTTATTTATGTAAGTATAAGTATAAGTATTAAAATTAAACACAATTAACCAACTGTTGCTACGAAATTAAATATTAATGTTTATTTTTGTTAATTAGGTAGCAACAGTTGGTTGTTACTTATTTATTTTATGTTGTTCTTCTTCATATGTAGATGGACACTCCAGGTGATGCCAGTGGCAGTAAAACTGCTACTGGTGATCCTGTAAATATGGTGGAAGCGTCCCAAAACACTCAGCAATAACTTAATGCTTCTGTTGAACAATCAAATGTCCCTTCTTCAAATCAGACTGGTGGAAAAAAATGAAAGTAGATGGAAACCAGATTTGCAGCTTGGGAGCATTTTGAACCAATAAAGGAAGGTGAGACAGTTGTTAGAGCTAAATGCATATATTGTGCTGCTATTTTTGGTGCTGAATCAAAAAAATATGGGACTTCATCCCTTAGGAATCATGTTCTTACTTGCACTAAAAACCAAGCTAAAAAGTCAACTAGGCAACAACTTTTAACTTTTCAACCTGCACCCAATGCTTTTGCTACTGATTCTGCATCTAATTTGATGGGAACCTAAAAATTTGACCAGGACTTAATTAGACATGCATTAGCAAAAATGATAGCCACTGATGAGTTGCCTATTAGATTTGTAGAAGGGGATGAGTTTAGAAACTTCATGAATGTTGCATGCCCTTATTTCAAAATCCCATCTATGTGGACTTGCACAAGGGATATCTTCAACATCTTTGTTAAAGAGAGACTGAAATTGAAAAAAAAAATTCAAATCTAATTGTCAAAGAGTTTGTTTAACCACTGATTCTTGGACCTCTATCCAAAGAATCAACTATATGTGCATTACTGCACATTTTATAAATAATGAGTGGAAGCTTAATAAGAAAATAATTGCATTTGTGCTTGTTTCTTCACATTAGGGTGAGTATATTGCTAAGGCACTAGAGAACTCATTGCTTGAGTGGAGATTGAAAAACATTTTCACTGTCACACTTGATAATGTTGCTTCCAATGATATTGCAATGTCATTTCTTAAAAACATTATTGAGTTGGGGATTAAGTAGCATTAAAGTGAAATATGTTCATATTAGTTGTGTGGCTCATATATTAAATTTGGTTATTAATGAGGGCCTAAATGAATTGAGCACATCTATAAAAAGGGTAAGGGAGGTGGTACGATACATAAGAAATTCCCCATATAGATTAAGAAAATTCAAAGAATTTTCTAATTTGCTTGGCATGAAGCTACGTGTGCTCTATCTCTTAATGTGCCAACCAGCTGGAATTCCACTTACCTGATGCTCAAATCTGCTTGCATTTATGAGAAAACTTTTGAAAAATATGAAGAGAATGAATCAGCTCTTCGATCAGACCTTGGTGATAATGTGCCTGACTTTTATGATTAGAAGTGTGCTAACAATCTGGTTAAGTTTTTAGAACATTTCTATGAAATGACTTTAAGAATCTCGGGTTCTCATTATGTCACTTCAAATTCATTTTTTTCTAAGATTGATGATCTGTTCTGCCTTCTCAATGATTTGAGGTCTGTTGATGATATGTCTATGAGGTCAATGAGACTAAATATGAAATCAAAATATGAACTTCCTTATTTTTATTGCTAATGTTCTAAATCTACAGTATAAATTGGAATATAAGAAATTTTCTCTGAACACCATTTATGGTGATATGATTGGTGGGAACTTGTTCAACAATGTTAAATTTGCTTTATATAAATTGTATAATGATTATGTGAATGAGGGCCAATCTGTTCATGAAACTACTGCTCCAACCAATGCTATTAATGTGATTGGTGGAAGCCAATCTACTTCTCTTGATGTGCAATCAAGTTACAAATCCATGTCAGTGTTAAAAGCTAGATTTAAGCAAAGTAAATTAGATAGTGGAGTGGGTGAAAGCAAGAAAAGTGAACTTAAATCATATTTATTCGAGTCATGTGTTAAAATGGAAGAAGAGTGGAAATTTGATATTCTGAAATGGTAGAGGTTAAATGCAAAAAATTCCCTGTTCTTTCCAAAATGGGTCGTGATATTTTTGTAATTCCAATTTTGACAGTTGCTTCATAATCTACTTTTAGCACCAATGGATGAGTTCTTGATGCCTTCAAGAGTAGTTTAACTTTAAAACTTGTTGAAGTATTGATCTGTGTTCAAGATTGGATTAAAACTCCAAACATTTTTGTGTCTATTGAAGAAAGCATTGATGAATTAGAAGCATTTGAAAAAGGTTAGTCATATATGTTAGTTTTTGCTTCAATTTTTTTTAATTTTTTGAACTTGATTCTACTTTTTATCTGATTCTCTTCTCTATATTTCTTCTCAGACCTCCCACAAATTAGAGTTGCAGTCCCACCAACTAGAACTTGATGTTGAATCCGTGATCTCTATCCTATCTCCCCTTTTGCTTAATACTCAATAACACACTTTCTAAACTTATTTTACCTTTCTGTTTCAATTGAACTACTTACTGATTGATCCCTTGCTTGTTGTTGGTTGTTGATCACTTGTGATTAATATTTTCTCTGGCATTATTGAACCTGTGCTTATTTTTTGCTGCTTTGCATTTTGACTTTAGTTTGTGAGTGACTTCAGTCTATGACAATACCTATGTGCCTTTTTTATGTTACAATATCTTAAATCTACGTCCACAAGCTACCAGAATTTTTATTATGCCATTTAAACCCTCAGGTGGATTTTGTGTTTTGATTTCAGTCTATCATAATACCTATGTGGCTTTTTTGTGTTGCAATATCTTTTTATCTATTTCCTCAAGCTGTCAGGGTTTTGATAATGCCATATAAACCCTCAGGTGGCTTCTATGATTGAGGCTTAGTAAGGTTAAGTTTTGCAATAAAAAATTTGGTACATGTGTTTGTTGCAGTTTGTGTGAGGCAATGGTAAAGTTTCCACCAATTTATCTGAAAATTGATTGAATGCACAACTTTGTTTTTCTTAGGTAGTGAACGGTTTGCAGTTTGTTGCCAAGAAATTAAGTTTGCATTCATCCAATGACATGAAAATTTAATTTTGAGCCTCACTTGTTTACATTTAATGGACATTCAATTGTATGATTGATTCTATTTTTTTTTTATGCTTCAGTTGATTTGCCATTTTTTTTAGGTTTATCTTCTTTCGTGTTATGTGGACTATCTGCCTTGACTTGTTCAACAATGTGAAATGTGAATAGATATTACTGTCTGCCTGGATTTTTTTGGTTTGTGCAGACAACTCGATCCAATTACATACTGACAGATTGTCAAATTCCCCTAGTTTTTTTTGCTGTTGAGGGAATTATATTTTGTAAATGGCAGAAAATATCAAATATTTGTATATTTTAGTTTAGCACTAATTATTGAATTAGGACTCCTAATTCAATATAAATAGAAATTAAATTATTGAATTAGGACTCCTAATTATTGTATTTAGCCATTTAGGAGTTTCGAATAGAAATTGACTGAATAGACAGGATTTTTTTGTTTTGGGCCAAAGGCCTTATACACAAAATGTCAGCATTAAAGGCTGGACCCTTAATTTTTTCGTAATGGGCTCGACCCAATATATTAAAAATGATTTAATTTTCATTTTGGACTTTTAATTTAAAGTCCAATTAAAATCAGTCCAATCCGATTACCTGATCTAGACTACTCGATGTTTTCGAATTTTCAAACTGATTCTTTCCGTTTTCGATGTTGGTTGGTTCGGTTGCAATAATTACCCTCCCGACCCCGATCAGTTTCCTCTTCCACTCTTCCGATCCGTCCTAACCCGCCTGATGCACACACCTAATCTCCCCTACTTTCCTGCTTTGCCATAATTTTCGTCTTCTCTAGCTCTAAAAGTTTGCTTTTACCATTAATGATATTGCAAAAAAAGTCTTCTTAATTTTTTTAGAAAAAAATTAGTCTTTAATCTTTTTTATGATAATTGAGTTTTTCTAATCGCAATAACCTATTTATTGCTTTTGAAAAATTACTTGAAATACTAGATACATGTTGAGAATATGACACCTCTTAGAATTGCTTATTATTTTCTATTTATAATTAAGAAATAGTTATTTTTCTTGTCTTATTGTGTTTTTCTTTCAATTTCAAGTGTCTTACTTTTGTTCTTTTATTTGTTTGCATTTTTATGTCCAAGAGCATGTTTTAAGAAAAATAATATTTCTTTACCCCTATTTGGTTCAATCTCATCAATGAATTCATTTCATTTCCAAATGAATTTTGGAATTCATTTCCAAATGAATTTCAAATTCAATTCATTTGAAACAAACACATTTCATTAATAAAAATGAATTTATTTTGGAATTGAATTTTACAGAATTTTCATTTAAACCAAACAAACTCATTTTGGATTTGCAAATGAATTCCATAAAATTTTATGAAATTTATTTGAACCAAACACACTTTTAAAGAATTTTTAAGTGGCCAAAGGTGCAAATTGGACCCTAGACTTTGGCCCAAGGACTGGATTGGACCCTCATGTTTTTTTTGTTCCCATTTGGAACTTTATTTTCCATAATTGTCTCAAAATGGACCTTACCCAGACAGAGGCCCAAACAGACATTAAAATTTGTCCAACTAGACCCGTGGGACCCACCATTCCTTCTTACTCATCCGTTACGTCACTTTTGACCACCCAATACCAACCCCACTCGCTCTCTTTACTCTTTTATTCATAGAATACCTAAAATCTAAAATTGGTTCACTAATGTACTCTTTGAGAAAGAATTTTTTTTTCATTTGAAATCAATGATCATCAGCTCTTTGTTCTTGCAAATCATCGACAAAAGCACATGCATGAGTGAGGGAGATTGAAGTAAATAGAAGATGGAAACCTCATTATCGTCAGTTGCATCATCTTCATCTTATCAAAGATGTTGTTCAAGAATGATGCAGAGAGGTGAAAAATATTGTAGATGTGGTGCTCAAGAGGTGTTATGGACATCGTGGATAGATAGCACCCTGGATGGAGATTCTATGGATTTCCAAATTATAATGTAAGATATGGTTGTAGTTTAATGTAAATGGAAGATGAGTTTTGTTTTTTGTCGCAATTGCAGGAAGATGAGTTTTATGATTTTATGATAATATGTATTTTGTACTTAATTTGCACTTACAGCCACCTAGAGAAAGAGAACCCCAACAAGGATGTGGGCATTTTGTTTGGTTTGATAGAGAAATGGATGATAGAGTGAAGAAGGTCATCAATGGACTAAAACATGAGAACAAGATTTTAAAACAAGAAAATAAAGAGTTGAGGAGAGTTGCAGAATGTTTTGCAAATGTTTTCATTCCCCATGCATCAATTGAAGAAATAAGAGGAGATGTAAGGATCTTAAAGCAAGATAATGTGGCAAAAGTGGAGAAAATAAGAATGCAATTGAGAATATCGTATGTTACTTGCATAATGTCATGGTGTTTGATTGTATATTTTTTTATAAAGTATTAGACCTAGTGCAAATTTGATAAAAGCAATGATCTGCCATCAAATTTTATGTAAGTTACTGCCATATTTGTATTAGATACATCTGTAATGAGTGAAAATGAAATAAAAATATGATTTCGATTACAAATTAATTCTTCAAGTACACCTACTTAAACTTTCAAACAAATTAGCAGTTTAAACCTGACCATTAAGACAACCTGATAACTATATCCAAATCCATTAACTAATGCTATTAAGGCAGCTAAAATATGAACAAAATATAATGACATGTCCTAATTAGCAATAACCTATGTCTGTATTAGGCATGTAGTTCCCGAGGAACTTGATTCATATAAAAAGAGTAATCTAGTTCCTATGGGAATTAATTCAGCCAAAAAACATCATCTTTGTTCAGGTCATAGTTGGTTAGCATCCTTAATACTTTTATGAAGCTTTCTCATTTTTTCCTGTCTTTGTTGTTCTAGTTGTCTGCTGGTAATGTGGAGTGGAGAAAATAAGAATGCAATTGAGAATAACATATGTTACTTGCATAATGTCATGGTGTTTAATTGTATATTTTTTATTATAAAGTATTAGACGTAGTGCAAATTTGATAAAAGTAATGATTTGCCATCAAATTTTATGTAAGTTACTGTCATATTTGTATTAGAGACATTTGTAATGAATGAAAATGAAATGAAAATATGATTTCGATTGCAAATTAGTTCTTCAAGTACACCTGCTTAAGCTTTGAAACAGATTAGCAGATTGAACCTGACCATTAATAACAACCTGATAACTATATCCAAATCCAGCAACTGCTGCTATTAAGGTAGCCAAAATATGAATAAAATATAATGATATGTCCTGATTAGCATATGTTTGTATCAAGCATGTAGTTCCTAAGGAACTTGATTCACATAAAAAGAGTAATCTAGTTCCTATGGGAACTAATTCAGCCAAAAAACATCATCTTTGTTCAGGTCATAGTTGGTTAGCATCCTTGAAACTTTTATGAAGCTTTCTAATTTTTTCCTATCTCTGTTGTTCTAGTTGTCTGCTAGTTATGTATATTGACCCTTGCCATTTAAGGCTTGAAGGCTTGAAGGGAAGATTGGTTGGTTGACTCACTTCTGCAATACCAATAAAGATAATCGTTCTGCTGCCCTTAGTGCTTGTTGATTTAGACATCCTTCTTGATCATCTTAACTCTTTTTCATTTGGAATTAGGAAGTATATCTCAAGATCAAGGTTGCCAAGCACTGGTGCAGATGTGTCTAAGTGAGCAGCTTCAATTATAATTCTCTAAGTAGACAATCCAGGCTGCAATTGACAACAAATAACTAATTGTAAAGAAACACTGCATATTAATGAACAAATGAGTATAAGTAAAATTTGCATGCTCATATTATAAGTTATGCTACCAGTAGTGTCATCTATGCATAAGCCATGTCCAATATTTCTATCTTTTAATGAACTGACTCTTTTTGTTCCACCAGATGCTTCTGTAATTTTTCTCTTCCCCTTAGAGTTTGAGGCACTGACAGAACCTCTGGTAGCTGGTAGGGCACTATAACTTTAACCTACTTGGGCTGTTGGGGCACTCACACTTTCATTTATAGTTGCATTTGGAGCAACATTGGTTGATTCCTATCAACTTAAAGAAAATCAATTACACCCACAACCAATTCAGATATACTAGTATAAAATGAAAGTAAAATAAAAAGGCTTAAGGTATATACCTGAGTACAACTTTTCTTGTTATGTCCCACTTGGTGACACTTAGCACATGACATCTTTTGGCCTTTCCTTGATAGCTTATACTCATTACTTCCCTTTCGAGGCTCATTTTGGCTTTTAACCTGCTTCATTTTTTATCTTCCTAGCATCTTATAAACTGGTGGGGGCTCAATTGGCAAAAATTGGTCACATTTCATGAAAAGCTTTCCAGGCATAGGCTGCATTGGGTGTTTGTATGTTGCTTGATTCATCAACTTGTGATACCACATTGAAATTTGGGTCATTGGCTTAATTCTTGCATGTCTCATTACACATATTGCATGGGAGCTTAGGATGCCTGTTAGATCTTATTCTTTGTAAGTACAGAGTTGCTTATCAAGAAAAATAGTGTGCCTATTAGGACCATCACTTATTTTATAACCATTTGCCCTATTAAATAAGACACTGCAGCCATAAGCAATTTTAGAATTTTCTTGGAAAATCTCCATGCATTCAGGACTCCAATCAGCTATCCATTTATCAATTGATACTTTATTAACAGCTAACCTTTGTAATGCAGTTGTTCTGATATCATCCAACATTGAGATAATGGGCTTTAATCTAGCTTGCAAAATGGTGGAGTGGAAGGTTTCACACATGTTGTTGTCCACCAAGTCTGACTTACAACTACTACTAAAAAAAGTCCTACACCAATTTGCAGGGTTGTATTTCATCAAGTCTTTAGTTGCAGCCTTACTGACTAATCCCAATTTTCTCAAATTGACTTCAAACTCTTCTAGGAATGTGCTTAATGCACATATAAAAAACTTCTTTTTTATTTCCTTTCCTGTCCATTTTTTGGACCAATTTGAATAGATGTGCCTCGCGCACCATCTATGTTCAGCCTCAAGTAGTACATCAATGACTGCTTGCAATAATCCCAACATAATTCAGTAAATCAGATTAGCAGACATGAGATACGAAAAAATACAGAAAATAGGAAATTAAATTAAATTTAAGAACCTGACCTTTTGTATGTCTGATATAATAGTTAAAGTTTTCCTTTGATCTTGTATCTCCAACTCCTTAACTAGCCATTGAATAAACCATTTCCAATTTAATTTGTTCTCCTTGTCTGTGACTTCCCATGCAATGGGGAAATCTGGTTTGATGCATCCTTTCCAACAGCAACTAACACTTCCCCCTTCACTTTTCCCTTTAGAAAACTGCCATTTAAACTGATTATAGGCCTACAGCCTTCTTTCCAACCTTTTTTCAAAGCATCAAAGCATATAAACATTCTCTTAAACACTCACTTCCTTTCTTTCAACTTCTCTCTGTCTAAATCAATCTCACATTTGCTACCCGGATTACATCTTTTAACATGATTAGCATATGCTTTTAGCTGAGTAAACTCTGCTACAAAACTGCCTTCCATTTCTGTCAATAGTTTTCGCTTAGCTCTCTTCATTTTAGATGTTGACATACTAAGCCTCATTGGAGCTTTAACTTTATCCACTAGGTCTTTAACCGATGTTTTTGAATTCCTGTAAATCTTGTCTTTGAAATGACTTGCAAGAAAATAAGATGATGTCCTTGAGTTGTTAAATGTCCTATAACAAGTATGATTAAGGTTCAATGTCTTCACACATATTCCACCATTTTTTCCATCATTGGACACCAACATTATAAAGGGACAACCATTTGCTTCGCATTTTGCTCTTATCCTAGAACGCTCATTAGGTTTGAGTCTTAAATCTTTGCCTTTAGCTATACTATATTTGGCAATTGCTTCTCAAACTTCATTGGCATCACTAAATGTCATGCCAAGCATAAAATGTGGATTTTGATCATCCACAACATATCTCACTTTTTTTCTACTCTGCCTTATTACTTCAATACAGGGCACTTCATTTTGTTCTTCCAATTCCTCTTCAGTTTCCATATCATCATCCCTTCTATTATCTTCATCCTCTTCACCTTCTTCTTCATAATCTTCATCTTCACTATCATCTTCATCTTCACTATCATCTTCATTAAACTCATCAGCTTCATCATTTTCACTAATCTCACCAACTTTATTCACCTCATCTGCTTCATCATTTTTAGTCATCTCACCATTTTCATTAACATCAGCATCTTCATTTGATAAAACAGCTTCATCATTTTCATTGAAATCAACATTAACCTCTTTAATTCTTTCAGCAACTTCTAGAACATTAACCTTAGGAACTTTAGCCTCATTTTCAGGTTGAATATCACCCACAGGTTCACCCCCATCATCTTTAAACAACTCACTCAGGTGTGGATCATTTTCATCTAAAAAAATACTTTTATACCAACTACTAAAACTAGTCCCTGTAGATACACCTACACTACCAACATGAGGGTTCGAATCAACATTGTTGTATTAAGTGGGTGCTTCATTATTTCTACCCTCACTAGTTGTGTCCTTCCCATTCCCATTTTCTAGCAAGTTACCATCTATGTTGAAGTGTGGAACATCAACCTCATGTTCTGCATATATATGCATCTCCTGACAGCCCATACTCCTTTTAGTATGCTTAACCATTTTCATGATACTGTTATTATCATGTAACAAAAATAACTCATTTTCTAACTTTCTCCCTAGTTTAAGTGTAAATATTTTCTTTGCATTAGGATAACCTAAATAAACTTGATACTTCTTAAGTATGTGAGGGTAACTTAAGTAATCTATATCAAATTTATCTACAATCTCTTATTCTCTATCCATATATGACAACTTAGGCTTATATTCCCATTTTCCACCGTAGTGAAATACCAAATCTATTGTCTCCATACTGCCCTACACATAATAAATTAATTATTAATGACCAATATTGTATTTACTTTGTTTAATCTATTCACTAAATCAAACAACCAATCAACTAAGAACCACAACAACTTCACTTAAAATAATCAAATGCATGTCTAAATATGTTTTTCTTTCAAATAAACCCAAATTTTAGTTATTATTATATTATTTTTAAATTATTAAATAAATGAAACAAACTCTAATCCCTAAACCACTCGTAATTTAAAAAGCCCTAATTTGCTTTTCTCCAAAACCCTAATTTTTTTTATTACACACACTAATCACTGTCATTATACAACTAATATTCTATCTAATAAACATTATTAACGTTTTGTTTTTTATTTAACAAAGTTGAACATATCAATGACATAACCAACATTTATCTCAAAGCAAATGATGTAACTTTAACAAAACACATACCTTTTTGCATGCAATTAGTAATAGCGACGTTTAAACAGTATCTTCATTAAGAAATAAAGACGGTTTGGTGGGGTGAGGTTCAATATGATAGAGACATGAATTTGTTGGTTGTAAGGAAGAAGACGATAAAAAAGGGGAAAAGAAGCTTCTGTTGTTGTCTTTTTCCCATGCTTTCTCTTTTAGCTAAAAGAGTAAAGAGGGTGAGTGGGGTTGGTAGTGGGTGGTCAAAAGTGACGTGGCAGACGAGTCATGAGGAATGGTGGGTCCCACGGGTCCAGCTGGACAAATTTTAACGTCTGTTTGGGCCTCTGTCTGGGTAAGGACCATTTTGAGATAATTATAAAAAATAAAGTTCCAGATGGGAATAAAAAAAATATAAGGATCCAATCCAGTCCTTGGGCCAAAATCCAGAGTCCAATTTGCACTTTTGGCCTTTTTAAATATATGTTTTTTTGTTGTAATGAAAGCTAAATATTTGAAGGTGTAATCATTTTTGTTTTAATTATTTTATTGCAATTCTTTTAATTTTTTATGGAACTTTATATATAGATTTATTAACCGTATTAATAACGGAGCATGTAATTGGATGGTTTTAAAAATATTTAGATCTTATTTATAAATGAACAAATGTTAAGGTGATAATTGCCTTGGTAAAATATGAAGGGTCTTTTTGTACTTTTTGCTAAATTGAATCAAACGGCTTTCCGAAGCAAAAACCCGAACCTACATGATTTTATTTGAATCTCTCTTTTTTTTAAATACCAATGTAAAAATGACTGGTTGTCATTTAATGGATTGGCCGACTCTAGATGGACATGGTTTGTGGGCGGACATGTGGCGGGTTGCTACTTGTTTGTGATTATATTTTCATTGTTAGTAAAATATGTGAGTGGCAAATTTACACAGGTATCCTCTATGTCTCTTGCCAATAGTGCTGACAGGTGTAGACATATTGCGTTAAAGAGAAATTGAGATGTCAAATCCAAAAGTATAAAAAATAAAGTGATAAATACATATGCATTAATAATAAATATAAATTATTTATTTATTTTTTATAAAAATAAATTTTTATTCCATATTTAATTTTTTACGGTGTATAACCTAATTTAAATCATAATTTTAATAATAAATATTAAAAGTAAAAATTTTAAATGTAAAAAAATGAAGTTAAAACATTAACAATTAATTGGGAAATTTATGATTAATTTAATTTGTAATTACTTTTATAATAAAAACTTTATGTTACTTTGTTTGAATTACCATTGACCGAGAATATATTATATCATTTAATTGTCCTTATTAGCAAAGTATATAGAATGTACAAATTAATTTTATATATTAATATAAGAATTTATAATTTTATTTAATAAAAATAATAAATATAAATTTATTTATTAATTTAATAAATAATTTAAGTTGTGATCCACATGCCTAATGGTCAAGACTTATAACTGATACCATTAGAATTTGGGTTTGAGTTCCTTCTGACCAAAAAAATACAATGACCTAATTCTTAACTATATTAAGGGGGTAATTTGAACAGATGGTTACTAAACTTTATTCGCGATTTTACAATAAATTAAAATATTTATTACGAACTGTATAATAATTAAAATTTAATAAATTTTTTTGTGCGAAACATAGTATTTTTAGAATAGAAGAATATTTAAATAAAAAATTAAATATTTATAATTTTTTACAAGTTTAATTTATAATTTGAATTTTAAATGACTACTTATTAATAAAAAAATTTATTATCCAGTTTGTATTAAATCTTTTTAAAAAATGCTCAATTGTTGTAATCCTAATGGATTATTGGAATCTGAACTTTTTATTCAATTTTCCATTTATCTAGCAATTATTTTAATCTAAATCAAGAAAATGATCTAAAAAATATAATAATAATATTAATAATACACAACTTTCTATTGTATTCAATACAGTCACAGTATTGATTATGATATTCTTGGTAAATACTAACCTTTTTATATCCTACGTCGAATAATTCTTGTCTTAAAATTCTCAAACTATTAGTATTAGACCAGTCAAATAAACACAAATAATAGATAAAACTCTCTACAGTGGAAGGCATGGAGAAAATAAAAATATATATTTTTATTTTATTTTTTATCTTTAGAACCTATAGACTTATTTGTAAGGAAATAATCTTTGGACTAAAATCATAATATTATATAACTTTAAGGCTTAAAATCTTAGACAAAGACTACATTCAAAATAAAAATCAAAGTTTGATCACTAAAAAATCACAAATTGAAATTTTGTAACCAAACTAAAATCGCGAATAAAATTTAGTGAGCATTCGAATGATTTACCCTTATTAAGAGGGTAGCGCATTGTAATTGCAACAGTATTTGTGATTTTTTTTTTCCTTTTGATTTACTAGCTAGTCCTATATAAAAATAGGGACTGACTTGTTTATGCCAAATGTATAATATTAGAATATTTCTTAGTACATATATATTAGTATTTATGTAAATAAAATTAAAAAATGATTTTTATTTTATTATTGAAAAATTATATATATATGTATATATCTATTTATATAAATAAACCTGAAACATCAATTTCCCTGTAGATCTATAGTACTACAAATGCCATTCGATTTTGAAGAAATTACAAAATTGCAACCGTTTGTTTCTCAATTGGCCATTCGATTATGCCCTCTTATTTACTTAAAACCACGATATTGCCATGGTGTTTGTGTGTACTGAAGCAGTGTTAGTCACCCTTAAAAAAA
>CATIWM010622487.1:0-12423 GCA_949671775.1 Mallotus repandus
GAAAAAAATAGATGAAGACAGTAAAAAAATATTGAGTAAAAAAATATTGAGAAAAATAGATAAAAATAGTATAAAGCAAAAATATTATTGAAAAAAATCAAATAAAATGTTGAAAAAAATATAAAGTACAATAAAGTTGAAAAAAATCAGTAAAAAAGAAAAAAAATGTTGGAAAAAAATATAGCCCTAAAAATAGGGGTGATAAGAGGAATGGTCTATGAAAAAAGTTAAGAAAGTTAGTTTCAAAAGTTTTTAAAGTCAACAACATTTTTGAAAGTTTTTTTTTTAGTTTTTGGTATATTTATGTAAAGAACTCTAATTATTATGAAAACCAAGCTAGTCCATTAGACATGGGATCTGGCCAGATTAATCCCAACAAAGCATTAGATCTAGGCCTTGTTTATGATGCAAACACAACTGATTACGTTAATCATATTTGTGCACTAAATTTGACATAGAAACAAATCCAAACAATCAAAAAATCACCCCATAACGATTGCTCGGTGTTTGTGTAAAAATTTACATAATTAGTTAGACATTTTATTTTGTTAATTAGTAGTTTCTTGTATTTTAGTTGCTTTTATTTTGTTAAATTTCTTGTTTTAAACTTTAATTTATGTGTCTAGGTTGGTTGGACTTTTGGTGAAGGTATTTGGATGAAAAAGATGCATTTTGGGTGAAAAGGGTAGGCTATGGTCGTAGGATGTTTGAGATCGCAGCTTTTGAAGGTCATAAAGTGTGGTAAGAATGCTTCCATCGAAGCCAAGGCTATGGTCATAGCCAAGAGAAGTGGCTAGAATTGTCGTCGATGGTGCGGTGGTCGTAGCCCATGCTACGACCGCAGCCAAAGATGATGTTTTGAGGACCAAGAGGTCGTAGCCTTACTGTGGTCGTAGCCCTTTAACGAGCCAAAATTTGATGATGTGGCGACGACGTATTTTAAGGGAAACACTTGTGCCTTTCAAGGGGCTTTATATACATCACTTTAAGATCAATTTTAGGGGGGAAAAAACGCCAGAAAAGCGCAAGAATTGGAGAGGAACTCAAGAGATATCAAGAGTTGAAGAGTTGAAGAACAAAAATTATAGTTTTTATTTTTTTCTCTCTTCTCTATTCTTGTAATTGATATGGATTGTTTTTATGATTATGTTGGATATTATCACATTATGTTAGGCTATACTTATTTTTGTTAGGGATTGATGACGTAACATGATTTAGTTTTATTTAATTAATTGAAGTTTATTAATTATTGTAAGCTATGTTTCTTGTGCGTATTTTGTGTTAATGCTTGATCACCATCAACACAATCATAATTAGGTTTTTAGGTTTAATGGATCTATAAACATAGGTTTAAGTTGCTTATAGGCAGAGATATCATAAGTAATTAAATTCCAATTTGGAGTGGGCAAATAAATTTATGGTTTAATTTAAGGAATTAAGTTTACAATGAGAATTGGGGCTTAATATGCTTAACTGAGAATTATGAATTAAATTTGGTTAATACTTGAGAAAGATTAATTAATAAGTTCAAAAAATTCATGACTTAAAAGATTAATAGACTCATTATTAAAGTGAACTAAGGGTTGTGAAAGGAAATCAATTCCTAACCGTTGTGTTCATCATTTGTTCATTCCTTGTTTTTAGAATTTTTTTTATTTTATAGATTTATATATTAGCTATTTAATTTTGCTTCGTAATTCTTATATTTCAAAGCCTTGAACAATAAAAGATTAAGTTAATAGGTGGCTAGAACTAGTCTCTGAGGGAACAAATTTAGATTACTTGTTTGACACCGTGTGCTTGCGATTTTTCACAAACACTCTGCCCCATCTGCATACCTAAACTACCCTTCATTTCTTGCCTACTTCAATGATGATGACTCTAAATCTAATTTGGCAACAATTCAAGAATATCACAGGACAATAACAAATGTTGGAGATGTAGTATCTATTTATGTTGCACATTTGACACCCATTAACGGAATTAATGTAACAGTGGTTCCAACTAATGCTGCCTGTGTATTCTCCAGGTGACTGAGAACCTGAAAAATGGAGCCAGTGAGAGAGCTAGCCAGGTAGAGTCCTAGTGAGCCACTCCAACAGTCAAGTTAGGAGAGGAAGAAGGAGAGAAAATAATATGAAAATGATGTGTTTAGGGTTACTTAGTTGCTTACCCTCTCTCCTGTTTATTTATGCATATATATAGAGTTTACCAAATGCAACGTGTCATTTGGTGAGTAGAAGTGGGTATTGTTCATATGGTTTGCGTCCTCTATTCTAGCCATGCACGTCCTTGCCAATTGGATGAGTCACTCTGTTATAATCCAGGCTTACACTGTTAGCATCATCATTTATCGTGCGAAGGCTTGCTAGGTAACCAACTTTGGCAGAGCTACTACAGTTGTCTCGGCGTGGCTATGGCATCTTTACGTAGGTGTGGTGGTAACAATTTGGTGTACATATTCTCTAATGCCATGCTGATGTGTCTTTACCTTATTGGTTCACTGGTTATACTTTCTCCTATCATTGTCATTGTCTAATTGCCTTCTCCAGTTCAGGAGAGAGGGGGAAGGAGATCAACATATATTTTTGGGCTTTTTGTTCCTTTTAGGCCCATTATGCTCCGTTTTTGGTATCAGGGTTCCCCCCATGGTCATTAATCATTTATGTTCAACATATGATGTGTACTTTAATCCAATACTTGTTTGTTGATGCATTGTTTCACGAATCTCTCAGTGTGCTGGCTTCTATCACAAATGGTTTGGATGCTCGGATCTGAAACACGTTTGGTTTGCCCTCATAAATAATTTGTCATTTTTGAGGCTATTCATTGCACTCGTGGATAGTCATGGCACTTTAGCAGATTTTTGGTCACATTAATGGAGGATCATCCCAAGTGCCATGATCGACTAATCTTTATAGAATAATCGTTTTGTCCATAAAGGTAATATGCTTCATCAATAGAGTAATTCAAATGACCTATTGTCACACTCTTATTGACTTTCCTTCAGGGCATTCCCATTTTCAGGAGTTAGCCCAACTAGTTAAGTTTGTTTCAACATTTCCTAGAGGAGTATCGAGGGGACTCGAGTTACCGTCTTGAAATGTCTCGTAAGGGAGCGTAAAGTGTAGAAGATCTGACATCTTGAGAGGGAATAGGGTGATCATGTTTCATCCTTATAATTGATTAGTCATGCTAATTGAGATTGGAGACTACATTCGTCCCTATAGGTGATTCATTGAGTTGCGGGTAATAGAGTAAAGGCTATTCGTCCCTGCAGGTGGTTCATCGCGCTTAAGGGAAATAGATATTACAATTCATCCCTATGGGCAATTTATCACACTGAGGGGATATAGAGATTATGATTCATCCCTACGGGAGATTCATCACATTGGGGAAAATAGAGATGACTATCCGTCCCTACAGGCGATTCGTTACACTAAGGGAAAATAAAAGATTATCATTCGTCCCTGTGGATGATTCATTGCGCTGGGGGGAAATAGAGATTTTAATTCATCCTTATGGGTGATTCATTGCACTGAGGGAAAATAGAGATTATGATTAGTCCCTGCTGGCAATTCGTTGCCTTGAGGGGAAATAGATATTATGATTTGTCCCTGCAGATGATTCATCGCACTGAGGGGAAATAAAGATTATGATTCGTCGTGCTGAGGGGAAATAGAGGTTATAATTCATCCTTGTTAGCGATTTGTCATATTGAGGGGAAATATGGATTAAGATGTCCTAGTGGGCAATTCATCGCATTGAGGAGAAATAGAGATTATGATTTGTCTCTACGGGCAATTCGTCTCGCTGAGGGGAAATAAAGATTATGATTCGTCCATGCGGGTGATTCATAGCGCTAAGGGAAAATAAAGATTATGATTTGTCCCTACAGATGATTCATCATCCTGAGGGAAAATATATATTATAATTCGTCCCTATGGGCAATTCATCATGCTGGGGGGAAATAGATATTATAATTTGTTCCTGTGGGCGATTAGTCGCGCTGAAGGGAAATAATGCGGGCGATTCCTTACGTTGAGGGGAAATAGAGATTATGATTCGCCAATACGGGCAATTTGTCACGCTGAGGGGCAATAAAGATTGTGATTCATCCTTGCAGGCGATTCGTCGCGCTGAGGGGAAATAGAGATTATGATTCGTCCCTGCGGGTGATTTATCACGCTAAGGGGAAATAGAGATTATGATTTGTCCTTATGGGCGATTCGTCACACTAAGGGGAAATATAGATTATGATTCATCCATACGGGCTATTCATCATGCTGAGGGAAAATATAGATTATGATTTGTCCCTACGGGCAATTCGTCACGTTAAGGGAAAATAGAGATTATGATTCGTCCCTACGGGCGATTCATCACGCTAAGGGGAAATAGAGATTATGATTCATCCCTATGGGTAATTCATCACACTGAGGGGAAATAAATATTATTATTCATCCCTGCGGGCGATTCATCATGTTGAGGGAAAATAGATATTATTATTCGTCCTTGCGGGCAATTCATCATGTTGAGGGGAAATAGAGATTATGATTCTTCCCTGCCAGTGATTTATTGCTCTGAGGGAAAATAGAGATTATGATTCGTCCCTGTGGGCTATTCATTGCGCTGAGGGGAAATAGATATTATAATTTGTCCTTGCGGGTGATTCATCACGCTAAGGGAAATAAAGATTATGATTTGTCCCTACAGGTGATTCATCAGGTTGAGGAGAAATAAAGATTATGATTTGTCACGCTGAGGGGAAATAGAGATTATAATTTCATCCCTGCGGGTGATTTATCACTCTAAGGGGAAATAGAGATTATGATTTGTCTCTACGGGCGATTCGTTGTGCTGAGGGAAAATACAGATTATGATTCGTCCCTGCGGGCAATTCATCGCGTTGAGGGGAATAGAGAAATAGCAATTCATCCCTGTAGGTGATTCATCACACTGAGGGGAATAGAGATTGTAAATATTAATAATGACTAGTCATGTTAGGTATTCCACGGTTATAATCAATAACTCCTTTTGGGCATTTCGTTGTTCTAAGGGGCTTGTCATAATTAGTAGCTTCTCTTATTTTTTTTAAATTATGAGGGACCTATTACATTTAAGGAACTCTACTCATATGATTCATTTCTCTGAGGGGTGCGTTATATTTAGGAACTTTGCTCAGGCGATTCATTTCTCTTAGGACTCCGTCATATTTAAAGACTCTTCTCGGGCGATTTGTTATTCCCAAGGGGTCCATCATAATTAAGGATGAGCAATTTGTTGCTATGAGATGGTTCATGCCACTCTGACTCGAGAAAATCACTGACTAAGAAGAATCTTAATAACCATGAGTTCATCTCGAGGCGGTTCGTATCACGCCAAACAGGAAAATCAAAACCAAGATCACATCCTTAGGTAATTTGCATTTTGCCAAATGGGAACATCATAATAACCAAGAGAGTCCATCCTGAGGTGGTTCTTCCATCACCAAATAGGAAATTGCCAACTAATAGAGTCTATTCCGAGGCGGTTTATACCACACCATATGGGGAATCCTTAACCAAGAGAAATTATAACTAAGTCCATCTCGAGGCGATTCATACCATGCCAGACGGGGAATTCGTAACGAAGAGAAATCATGATAATTAAGTACATCCTGAGGCAATTCGTACCATGCCGTACCGGAAATCTGTAACGAAGAGAAATGATAACCAAAAGTCCATCCTGAGGCCTACTGCGTCAAATAAGAAAATCACACCTAATGTGTTTATCTCAAGGGTATCATGATAAAAGAGTTCATCCCAAGGCGATTTGTACCATGACGAATGGGGGAATCACAATAACTAATAAATAACCAAGAGTTCATCCCGCGGCGGTTTGTACCACGCTAAATAGAAATTACCAACCAAGAGATCAAATAACCAAGTGTTCATCTCGAGGCAGTGTGCACCACGCCATAGTGGGAATTACCAACTGAGATATCAAAATAACTAAGAGTTCCTCCTGAAGCGGTTCGTACTATGCCATATGGGGAATCGCCAACCAAGAGATCAAAATAGCCAAGAGTTCCTCCCAAGGTGGTTCACACCATGCTATATAAGAAATTGCCAATCAAGAGATCAAAATAGCTAGGAGTTCCTCCTGAAGCGGTTCGTACCACACCATATTGCTGATCTATTCTCTAGGTGGCTAAGAACCTGCAAAACAGAGCTGGTGAGAGAGCTAGCCAGGCAGAGTCCCGACAAGCCCACTCTGACGGTCAAGTTAAAAGAGGAATGAGAGAAAATAATAAGAAAATGATGTGTTTAGGGTTACTTAGTTGCTTACCCTCTCTCCTTTCTATCAGTGCATATATATAGAGTTTACCCAATGCCAGGTGTCATTTGGTGAGTGGAAGTTGATACTGTTCACTTGGGCTTTTGTCCTCCATTCAAGCCATGCACGTCCTTGCCAGGTGGATGAGTCACGCTGGTACAGTCCAAGCATACACTGCTAGCATTATCATTTATCTCGCAGAGGCCTGCCAGGTACCCGAGTTTGACAGAGTTGCTACAGTTGCCTCAGTGTGGCCATGGCATCTTTACGCAGGTGTGGTGGTGGCAATTTTGTGTACGGATTCTCTCCTGCTATGCTGACGTGTCTTTCCCTTGTTGGTTCACTAGTTATACTTCCTCTTGTCATTTTCATCGTCTAACTACCTTCTCCAGTTCAGGTGAGATAGGGAAGGGGATCAACATATATTTTTGAGCTTGTGGATCCTTTTGGGCCCTTTCCATGGACCGTTTTCCCTTCGGTATCACCTACTAAGCTGGTTTTTAAAGCCAAGTACGAGAAGCTAAGCTACAAACTGACCATTGAGGATCCAAGAAAGTTCCTAGAAGACGTAGCTTTTGGTTACTTAAGCTGGGTTAATTCTAAGGGTAAATATGTTGTCAAGAGTCCCGTAACGGTCTGTGGGCTGAAATACTTTGACGTTGATTATTAAATTATAATGCTTGTGTAGTCTTTTTGTTAAGTAAGCTGTGTTCAATTTAGAATAAAAGATTACATTGTCCATCAATTAACTAAACAGTTGGCGATGAGCTTTGGACCATTTTCATTCAATAATTTTGGCTAATGTATATACAAATTCACAAGCACAAACTAGAGGCGACCATTGTGTGGAGGCAAAACATGGGTGGAGGCATAACATAGGTCTTGTCTTTTTAGTCGTCCATGCATTTTATAATTATATATTGTGTCAAGAATGATTAGTTTGACGAATACTGCAGAAAGTATGTCTCAGCCAGAAGATAATAATGTAGACTTGGTCATATTTTATGTGCACTAAATGGTCTATATGGACAATGCAATTGTCAGTGGGATAGAACAGTGAGAAGGTGCTCTCAGTTTTGACTACTGACTAGGAAGCGTCATGATTTTAAGGATATTAATTCGCATCTTAATTAATTTAAAGCAAACAGTGATGCCGAGTTGAATAAAATGTAACCCAGTTAATTTCATTTTTTATTTTTTAAAATCCGAAGATTCTAATTCAGTTGGGTCATGTGTAAAAAAAAAATTCACTAATATATATTTTTGTCATTAATGTATATAGTAAATTGAACCAATAGAATTTTGTTGGCTTAGTTTATACATAATTTGATTTATGTGGTTTTTTCTTAGAATTTTGAACTTTGATTTGTATGATATGATATTTGATTAAATTTGTTGAAGATCCTTAGCTGTATAATATCTTTTATTTATGTCATAAGATATTTTCGGGAAGTTGTTGCTGTATAGTTTAGGAAGGTAGATTATGTTTCTTATATTGGAGGCGTAATTTGCCTATAGTTTTGATCTCTGTTTTTTTATATAAACAATGGTTGCTGCGATCAATAAAAGACAAGTGAGAAATTCACCCAAGTTAAATTTTCTCATGGTATCAGAGCATTGCCACACATAAACCATGTTTGACGATTCAAATGAATCATCTAAAGGGGGAGTCAAAGAGAGGGGGAGTCAAGAAGATTCTCCATATATCTTGCATCCATTAGACCACCCAGGACTGGTCTTCGTCATAGTGCCATTCACTAGTGAAAATTTTGCTCCATGGAAATGGCGCTCTATGCGAAAAACAAGGGAGGATTCGTTGATGGAAGTCTATCATTACCAGATTTAACCTCACGGGATTTTCATCGATGGAAGAAAAATGATGCAATGGTGAAGGCTTAAATAGGGAATTCTTTAGCAAAAGAAATACAGGAAAGTGTCGCTTATGCTGAAACAACACGAGAAATTTGGTTGGAGCTTTGTGAAAGATATGGACAAAGCAATGCTCCTCGCGTTTACAAAATCAAGAAGGAGTTTTCTAATCTTGTTCAAGACAACAATCAGTCCTTGACACAATATTATACAAAGTTCAAGACTTTATGGCAAGAATTACAGATGTGTGATCCTTGACCCCACTGCAAATGTGAAGCTGCGAAGGAACATCAACAAAGGCGAGAAAGGGAAAAAAGCCATAAGTTTCTGCTAGGATTGAACAACAACTTTGATCGCTTGAGGTCCAATGTTTTGTCCATGGATCCAATTCCATCCCTCAGCAAGATGTTTTCTTTAGCATTGCAAGAAGAACAACAATCTTCAATGCAGAGAGAAGGACAGTCAAGCCCAATTATAGAAGGCGCGACTTTTATTAGCAGCAAGGGCTGAATATTAAAACAACAAGAAGGGCCGTGGGAACAAATATTCAAACTCAGGAAATTAGAATCGTAAAATATGTGAACACTGTGGCAATGGTGGACATATCAAAGAATAATGTTTTGAAATAATAGGATATCCACCTAATTGGAAAAGCAATCAACAAGGTCGTGGAAGCAGTAACAAAGGTGTTTTTGCTCATAATAAAAGAAATTATGGACATCGACAAAGGTATGGAAACATGGCCATAGGTGACCATCAACCATATGGTGAGCAACAACAACAAGTGCAGCAAGTACTTGGATTGACAACAAATCAATACTCCAAACTTCTATCTCTTCTTGGTCCAACTACAAGTCAAGGCCATGGTAATGACCATCAAGCAAATTTTGCAGGTAAATGCACTTCATTTGAGAATCCTTGGATCATAGACAGTGGAGCTTCTGATTATATGGTTGGAAGTAAAAAGAAACTTCATGATGCTGAGCATGTTTCTTCTTCTCCTTCAGTTAAAATACCTGATGGCTCGGCTCTCAAAGTAACACATGTTGGTACTGCACATGCCACAAAAAATATTTGATTAAAAAATACAATATGTATTCCTGGTTTTAAATGTAACCTGCTTTCAGTTGCAAAGGCCACAAATGACTTGAATTGCTCAATAACTTTCTTTCCAAATTCTTGTTTCTTTCAGGACCTGAATACGGGGACGCTGATTGGAACGGGTAAACTCCAAGATGGTGTCTATCAATTAGAGGAAAATCATGGCATAGCGAGTCAAAGTACCTTACAGCTGGATCATGTTTTATGGCACATGCGTTTAGGCCATCTTCCTTTTAGAAAACTAAAATTGATTCCAAATATTTCAATTCCTAATAATGTTCATAAAGTATGTGATACTTGTCATAGAGCTAAGCAATCCCGTTTGTCTTTCTCCATTAATAGTGAACGAAGCATTAAGTGTTTTGATCTTATTCATGTCGACATTTGGGGTCCCTATTCAGTTTCATCTTTGAGTGGTGCTCATTTTTTCTTGACAATTGTGGATGATCATTCTAGGTGCAGTTGGGTCTATTTGATGAAATGCAAATATGAAACCTATAGTTATCCAACTATGTTTTGTCATCTGGTACAAAATCAATATGATTCACCGGTAAAAGTAGTAAGGAGTGACAATGGTAGTGAATTTATTTCAAAGGATATGAAATAGTTCTTTGCCACTCATGGCATTGAACATCAAACCTCCTATGTTGCTACCCTATAACAAAATGGGAGAGTAGAGCGTAAGCACCGTCATATTCTTGATGTTGCACGTTCTTTACTTTTTCAAGCTCATTTGTCTACAAGCTTTTAGGGAGAATATGTTCTAATAGCTGTCTATCTTATAAATTTGATGCCAACCCCAGTAATTGAGAACAAAAGTCCATATGAGGTTCTTTTCCAAAGGAAACCCAGTTATGATCACTTGAGAGTTTTTGGTTCACTCTATTATGCATATAATCATGAAAGACAACATGATAAGTTTTCACATAGAGCATGTAGATGCATATTCCTTGGGTACCCACAAGGAAAGAAGGGTTATAAGGTTTATGATATAGAGAGAAAGAAATTATTCATATACAGAGATGTCATCTTTCATGAACATATCTTTCCTTTTCAAACCAATAATCAACTTCCACCTTCTCCCAATTTTATCAACCAAAATAACCAGATCCCTCTTGACAATAACTCATTCCATGAAGCCTCATCAAAGCCAAGAGAAAATCATGATCTTGAACCTGAAAATTCAATATCACAAACTGGATCTGCAACACCCTGTCTTGCATATGAAAATATCAATAACCAAGAACAGATTTCATCCCATCCTTCCCATGATAACCTTATTACAGGAACAATGACACCCATAATTAGTAATACTCCACCACAACGCCCAAACAGAACCAGATGCGTGTCCATAAAACTCTCTGGTTTTGACTATGAACTATTACCATCATTGGCACCATCTTTGGAGACTCTTCCGTTAGCTAACTCAAGTAAGGCCTATAATATTTCCCAAAACTTATGTTATTCAAAATTGGCTCACTCCTATAAAGTTTTTTTGGCATCTATTACTTGTTTGTACGAACCAAAATTTTTTCACCATGCAGTTAAAGATCCAAGATGGAGGCGTGCCATGGCTCAAGAAATTAGTGCATTAGAGGAAAAGCAAACATGGAGCTTGGAACATTTACCCCCTGGAAAGCAAGAAATTGATTCGAAATGGGTGTATAAAATTAAATATAATTCTAATGGAACCATTGAGCGCTTCAAGGCAAGGCTCGTTGCTAGAGGTTTTACACAGATTGAAGGATTAGACTATCATGATACCTTCGCTCCAGTTGCAAAACTTACTACTCTGTGATGTTTATTGTCAGTTTCAGCCATACGTCATTGGGAAATTCATCAATTAGACATTAATAACGGCTTCCTACATGGAGACCTTCAAGAGGAAGTGTACATGAAAATGCCGCAGGGTTTCAGTAGGCTAAAAGATAATCGTGTTTTCAAATTAAAAAAATCCTTGTATGGGCTTAAACAAGCATCTAGATGTTGGTTTCAAAAGCTTGCGCATTCCTTACAACAACTTGATTTCAAGCAAAGTTCTGCAGATAACTCATTATTCACTCTTACACGGGGTAATCAATTTACAGCTTTGTTGGTATACGTAGATGACATAGTCATTATTGGAAACGAGTCGGCTACAATAGTTCATGTCAAGAATTATCTTCATACAGTCTTTCAGATTAAAGACCTTGATAATCTCAAGTATTTCCTAGGCATAGAAGTGGCCCGCAACAAAGAAGGCATAGTGCTTAGCCAGCATAAATATACACTTGATCTCCTCGAAGAGACATCGCTCTTAGATGCAAGGCCTGCAAATTTTCCAATGGAATCAAGACATAACTTGACATTAGGAGTGGGTGATCTAGTTTCAGATGCAAGTCAATATTGTCGACTCATTGGTAGGCTTCTTTACTTGACAGCCACTAGACCGGATATTACATATCCAGTGCAAGTTTTAAGCCAGTTCATGCAAGATCCTCGTGTACCTCATTTAAATGCAGCATATCGAGTTCTTAGATACTTGAAGGCAGCCCCTAGACAAGGTATTTTCCTTTCTTCTACTAACAGCCTACACTTGACTGCATATTCAGATTCGGATTGGGCAAGTTGTCCATCTACTAGACGATCTACTAGTGGTCATATAGTGTTTTTAGGACACAGTCCAATTTCTTGGAAGTCAAAGAAACAAAGTGTGGTGTCTCGTTCCTCAGCTGAAGCGGAATATAGAGCAATGGCTAATGCTACCAGTGAATTGTTATGGTTACATGCTCTGCTTCTTAATCTCAAGGTTCAATTACCAAATGCCATGACTCTCATTTGTGATAATGAAGCAGCCTTACACATAGCAGCGAATCCCGTCTTCCACGAACGAACAAAGCACATCGAGATTGATTGTCATTTCACTCAAAATCGATTGCTGAGCAATGAACTGCATACTGCTCATGTTCGTTCAACTGATCAGATTGGTGACCTCTTCACTAAAGCTCTTGGCAACAACCAGTTTCATCATTTGCTTGGCAAGTTGGGCATTCGTGATCTACATGCTCCAACTTGAGGGGGAGTGTTGAAGATCCTTACCTGTATAGCTGTATAATATCTTCTATTTATGTCATAATATATTTTCGGGAAGTTGTTTCT
>CATIWM010622539.1:0-11570 GCA_949671775.1 Mallotus repandus
CAAGCTTTCAATTGTTCAATTAAGGACATTCATTTACTCCATTTTTTTTTATTCCAAATCCTTTTTATTCTCAAAATTTTACTTATTTTGAGTGACATCAAAATTCAAAAATTCTCGCTCTTTGATCGAGTATAAATCACAGCTTAACCCGATACACATTCCAACTATATGTATACTAACTTATTCTTAAACTCAACTAATATATATAAATGCAATGTAATATGCATGCAAATGTACCTATAGTAGAGTACGGGTGTGACACACATTGTCGCCTTACAATAGGAGGGAGCAGCTTTTTATTTTTTGGAATGTTATCCTCCTCTAACTCATTTTATGGAAAAGCATGGCTCATAGCATTGAAGGTATTTCTAAATTGTAAAATTTTCATGACAATATTCTTCAATATTATCCCTTTGTAATGCAACACATTACATGCTTGCACGGTTGTAAGCACCCGAATTATTTTTAAAATTATAAAATATATTTTTAGACTTGCAGTGTTAATAAATATTTTATTAATATTAAGATTATTATTTTGTGAAATTAAATTTGAATTTTAGTGTGAACAATATTTTTAAGTATTACTTTGTATTTTATTGGGTATATTTATTTGGTTGAGAGATTGGTGGTAAATTAGTATTTTATTATTATTATTAAAAAAAAAAAAAAAGCAGCATAAAAAAATTTTTGGTCGGGTTAAATTTTTTTTCCTTTCCTTTTCATTTTCTTTTTCTTCTTCTTCTTCTTCTTCTTTCCTCCGTCGGACCAAACCAGCCACCGCCGCCGCTGCTCCTCACCACCTCACGACCACCACTAGCTCGTCGTTGTCCTACCCAGCAGCCGCCTCCTTCTCTCTTTCCCGGTTGCTCTCGATTTCGACCGAAAGTTTCTGTGGTCGCCGGAGACGATTCCGGCTTCGGTTGGCCGCGATTCCGGTGTCGTTGGACTCCTCTCCTCCAAGCTTTTCGAATCTACCTCTGGTTTCTTCGATCTCCTTCCGGATCAATTAGAAATGAGGCAAATGTATTTTGAGTTTTTGTTAATTTTTGGTTAATTAAGTGAGTTTTAGGTTTATTGTTGAGTATTAAAGTTGATGTAGGGATTGAATGCTATGCAAAAATAATTTTTCTATATTTTTTGGATTTATTTTTAATTTTTGAAAAAATTTGATTCGGGTTACTATTTCGAGCCCAAAATTTTAGATAATTTTAATAAATACTATATATTATTTGGAGTAATGTTTGTGAAGGAAATTTTGTATAATTAATTATGGATAATTAATTATAATTTTTGGAAGTAATATGTGAAAATATACATTTTAGAGAAAATTGAATAATTTGATTTTAAATTGATTTTTGATGAATTTATAGTTAATTAGCATGTATAATGATAATTTTGAATATCAGAAGATATAAATTAATTTTATTAGCTCAATTAGTATTTTTGGTGTATTATGTTGATTTTAGATTAATTTTCAAAAAATAATATAAAATGTATATAAATATTATAATATTTAATTATTTGATGATTTAATGATATTTAGAGTAAAATATATTTTTATAAATTTTCCGGAATTTTATAAATAATAAATTTGAGTATAAGCTAGAAATTTACTATTAATTTGAAAATAAATATATCTTATATTTTATTATGGAAATAAATTAAATTATGGTATTTAAATGAGATTTTATGATTTTTGATAATTTATTAAAAATTTTATTATTTTATTGATTATTGTGAATTTAGAACTCGGTTGGAATTGTGTGTAGTTTGGGAGTTCGACCCGAGTGTGGTTCTGTGTAGTATATTTGAAGTGTGTTTTTGTACAGGATCGACTCTACTTTTAGTAGAGGGTTGTCCGTTTTACAAGAGAGATTCTATCGAATTTTCAGTAGATTTCTCGTAAAAGGTGATATCAGCCTGTGTCGAAATTCTAGTTATAGATGAGTTGTGTCTTAGTTCGAGTCAGTTTCGTCAATTCTTTAGTTTCCATAATTTCGAGAATTTTCATGAATTTAATTATTTTATTTTACGAGCACATTTTAAATAAATATTATTTATTTTAGAGAAATTCGGTGCACGAGCGGTAACACCAAGGCAGCAAAGAACGCGTCGCCCAACACGCTCAACTTGTGAGTTAATTTTATGAGATGTGTGTTGTGTGTGTTTCAATATATTTTCTAGCAATTAAAAAGTAAAGCATGTTTAAAAAGAAAAATTATTCGATATGATTTATTTATTGATTTCATTGCTTATTTATTCATCATTTAATGATTTATTTATTTATTTGATTTAATTATTTATAATTCACATTGATTTGGAGATAATGGTAGAACGTGCTACCTAGTGGGTATCACTAGGACCACGTGCACACGGGTAATATCTTAGTATATGATTGATATGTAAATGGTTAGAGCTTGGTTGAAGCATTGCTCTCAGGCCGGTAAAAGAAAAGAAAAATGGATGTAATTCGGTTGATGCATTGCTCTCGGGACGGCAGTCACTTGGATTAAGGGAGCCGAAAGACTAGTAGAATAATGGTTTAGGTGTTCTACCAGGTTTTACACCAAAACAAATATTTTAAATATTTTATACTAGAATTTCATATTAAATCGATTTAAAAAGTTTTAAAGAGACTCGATATAAATATTATCGAGAAAAGTAAATGATTTTAATAATTATAATTATTTTATTCTATTTTATTTTAAAAAGAGTTTTAACAAATGGTTTTAAAACCAGCATGCATTTTATAAAATTAATTCACTCAGTGAGGTCTGATTCCCCTCAACTTATTTTTTCCAGGACCTCACAGTCAGTCTTCTAGTACTCCCACTTTGCACCGAGTTCGTTCTTCACCGGCTGCATTATGTATGTTATTTTAATTTTGTACTGTGTAATTAAATTCTAGACACCACAATAGTTAAATTCAAATATGTATTATCGGTACTCTAATTTTACCTTTGTTGAAAATATTGTATTTAAAGAATATTGTATTATGCTTTTTAAGTATTGTGCAATTATTATATTTTATTGTTAAGTGTATTGGTTTATTTCCATGAAAATTTTTTAAGGTTTTCTACGGGTTTCCATTACTTTATGTATCCTCATTCCCTAGTGCCGATCACGAACCTTCGGTTCAGGTCGGGACAATTCATCTGTAGGTGTAAGTACTTTTAGCAATAAGAAACTTATTGTATACAACAATATTTGTAGCTGTAAATGTATGCACTTTGAGAGTTTCTTTCTATAGATAAAGATTTCTTCAGTTGTAGAGACTTCTTTTGAGAATAAATTACTGCACGTGAAGATACCTTTAGCTTTTAGCTTTTATGTTTTAACTTCCATCTTTTTTGCACTTGTGTTTTTAGTTTTTTCTTTCAGCTTCCAGCTTTTACTTTCGGCTTGTAGCTTTTAGCCTTTTGAATTTTGATGAAAGTAATAATTATTAATATTGTGGTTGTCCTCCCTCAACGTGGATAAGCAAATTTGCTTGTTCATTAGATTGAGTCTTTAAATCTTTACACTTTTAGCACTTTTGGCTCTATAGTTTGAAATATTTCATCCATGTGGAATTTTTGTAGTCTTCATACTTTTATAACTTTATAGTATGATCTTATAGGCTATTGCCTATAGTCTGAAGTACTTTTCATGCTTTCAGCATTTTAGAGCTCTTTGACTCTATTCTTTTTATTCTTTTAACCTTTACCACCTTTGGCCTTTAAAGCTTAACTTTGTGGGCAATTACCCTTTTGTTTTTCAAGAGCTTTATCTTTGTAGCTCTTATACTTTTAGTGTGTAGCTTTCATTTCTTGAGCTCTTAGCTCTGCAAGTTTATGAAACTTAAATATAGTCATATTTTTAAACATTTAGACTTGACTTCTAGATCTTTTAGCTTTGTAACTTATGGAATTTATCCATGGTAATATTTTATAACATTTATCTTTTATTTCCAGAGCCCTTAGCTTTATAGCTCATTGACATTATCCATAGGAATGTTCTTTAGCTCTTCAGCTTTGAACTTTAGCTTTCAGTGTTTATCTTTTTAGCCTTTAGCGTTTGCTAATTCGGGCAATAATCTTGCCCTATGATTTCTCTTTACTTTCTTTGAAAGTATGAACAATATTCACGATGTTCCACATGCCAGTGGTTTGATGTTTTGATTGGTATGGTGCACCTAATGCTTTTGAAATTTATGCTTTTAAAACTGCTTTAGATTTATAACATGTTTACAGCAAATTTATAACATACCTATAACAAATTTATGGTATGCTTGCAATTGATTAATAATAGGTTTATAGCATGTTTGCAACAGATTTAGAACATGCTAGCAGGTTTATTTTCAACCACAAATACAAATATTATTGGTCTATTATTTGGTATATTATTTGCCTTATGCTCATTTGATTACTTTAGTCTCACAGGGAAGATACCCATGGTGGTTTACTCATGTGTGCACAAGGAGCCTTAGATACTCGCAAGCAATTACCTACTGCAGTAAATTTACTTCCAATCATATATGAAGTATTTTTACCTTGAGCCATACAATCATAAGTATAAAATATTTTACAGACCACTGATGAAAGGAAGATCCTTTCATAAATAATCAAAGATGAAAGGAAGGTACTTTCGTGATAAATAAAGATGAAAGGAATGTACTTTCATAATAAATAAAGATGAAAGGAAGATACTTTTATAATAAATAAAAATGAAAAGAAGATACTTTCATAATAAATAAATATGAAAGGAAGATACTTTCATAAGCATAAATGTTCTACAGATCAAAGATGAAAGGAAGATACTTTCATCATAATCAAAGTATTTACATCAAGACTATTAGAACCAAATATCATTTTCTTTTAAACAACAATAAGGTTTAATCAACCCTTTTTTTAAGAAATTCAAAAACACAAGTTTAAGGCTGCTCTTACCAGCCTATGAAAAATTATATGAAAATATAAAAATATTTAAAAGCTACTATAAACCTCGTACTTGAGGAAAATTCATCTGTTGGAAATATTTCTTGAGGTTCTCAACGTTCCATGTTTTAAAGCTTGTAGGTACTATATTTTATCACCTTGGTAACTTTATAGGGTGGGTCCTTCCCAGTTGGCCTTATGTTTATCAGTACCTGCATCGCCTTTGGTCATTTTCACTTATCTCATCATAAGCTCACCTTTAATAAGGCTTCTATTTGTTACATTCTGATTATGGTATCTTGCCATTTTAGGCCCGTAAGCTGTCATTTGAACAATCGCTTGCTCTTATTTGGCTTCCAGAAGGTCTTAATTTTGTCTTCAAGATTTCTTCATTTTTCAATTCTTGAAAGTGCATGATCTATAACATGGAACTCTCATTTCTATAGGTATGAAAACTTTAGTGCCATATGTTAATAAAAAAGGTGTTTTGCCTGTGGAGGCTTGAGGCATGGTTCTGTAAGCCCACAGGACACTATACAACTGGTCTACCCATAGGTCTTTACCTTGATCTAGCCTTTTCTTGAGGCCTTGAAGGATAGTTCAATTGGTAACTTCTATCATTCCATTGGCTTATGGATGGGCTGGTGTGATAGTGGCTAAAGGTTCAAGTTTCACCCATTTGATGAAATGATCTATGGCCACCATCAGAAATTTTCTTTGACCAGTGGCAATCGAGAAGGGACCTAAGATGTCCATACCCTACTGAATGAAAGGTCAAGCACTGTCAACAAGCCTCTAGTTTGCTACAGGCTAATGCATAACCCTACAGAAGGTTTAGCATTTTCCACACCTTCTGACCAAGTCTTTGCCATTTTTAAGCATTATGGGCCAGAAATATCATTGCAGTGCTGCTTTTCTTGCCAAAGGGTCTGCGACTTTATGAGCTCTGTAGATGCCTTAATGTACTTCTGTCAGCATATAGGTGCCTTCATCTACAGATACATCTCAACCATGGTTGGCTATAAGATCTTTTATGAGAAATTCCATCAAGAAAGGAATAATTGGCAGATTTATGAAAGATTTTCTTAGTTCTTTTGCTTCTGTAGGAAGAATACCTTTAGATGGGTATTTGATCATTGGAATCATCCAATTATCTTTAGCAACAATTATTTAAGCTTATTGCTTTTTTAGGCTTGGATGCCACAAGATTTCTTTGAAGACACCTTTGGGAGGTTGTGCATCTAAGGCTGCAATCTTTGCCAAAGTGTCTGCCTCCATATTGTTGGCCCTGGGTATTTGCTCCAAGGTTTATTCTCCTGCGTCTTCTTCTATTTCCTGTAGCAACTTTTTAACTTTCACTAAATATTTTATCATCTATGGTTCTTTTGCAGAAAAGTAGCCCTTTATGTGGTTAGCCATAAGTTAAGAGTCAGAATGCATCACCAAGCGTTCTGCATGTGCTTCCTTGACTATAAATAGTCCTACAATAAGAATTTCATATTCTGCAGCATTATTGGTGGCAGGAAAATTTAAACGTACCATGAATTCAATTTTTACTCATTCTGGTCCTTAGAGAATAATGCTTGCACCAGCTCCTTTTGTATCTACAAGTCTATCTACGTAAGCTTTCATTTTTTGTTTGTTTGCTGCCTATTGGTTTATGGCTTCTTTCTACAGGTCTAACATTTTTGCCATAAAGTTAGCCAAAACTTGAGCCTTTAATGCTTTCCTTGGCTCATACCGAATATCAAATTCTCCAAGTTCGATTACCCATTCCACAAGTCTTCCAGAGGCTTTTACTTTTTGCAATACCTTTTGTAGTAGTAGGTCAGTTTTGACAATAATTGTATGTGTCTAAAAATAGGTTCGGAGTCTTACTGCAGATATAACTACTGCATATGTAATTTTTTCAATGGTTAGGTACTGTTGTTCAGCACCTCTTAATACTTTGGACACATAATAAATGGGCCTTTGTTCACTATCCTCCTCCCTAACAAACACCGAAGCAATAGCATCATTAGTGGCAGATAAGTATAAGTACAAGAATTTACCTTGATTAGGTATGCTTAACAAAGGAGGGGAGCTGAGGAAATTCTTCAGGTCTACAAAAGCCTGCTGACACTCATCTATCCACTTGAAGTTCTTCAGGTCTTTCAACATTTCAAAAAAAGGCATGCACCTTTTGTCTGAATAGTCAATGAATCTTCCTAAGGCTGTAATCCTTCTATTCAGCTTTTGGACTTTATTAATTGTTTTTAGAGGTGCCAAGTTCATGATTGCTTGAATCTTCTTCGAGTTAGCTTCTATGCCCCTTTGTGACACCATAAACCCTAAAAATTTTCCTTTGGTAAATAGCTCCAACATTCTTGAAGCCAAAGGGCGTGATCTGATAGCAATATATGCCTTTGTTAGTGGTGAAGGTTGTTGTGGCTAGATCTTCCTTACACATTGGAATTTGATGATATCCAGCAGATGTGTCTATAAAGCTGTAGATTTAATGACCTGTGGCTAAGAGTATGAGCTTCCTTTTTCCATCTGAAGGTTCAGTATTGACTGGCTTTGGCACATCCAGAGTCTCTACTATTAGAGATTGTGATGCATGCTTCAGTGTACATAGGTAAGCCTCACTTGCTACCTTCTGGTTTCCTCTGACTATAGATACTCCAGTTTTTGTAAGTACTTTAAGTATTTGATGGATGTGTAGGCCCCTATGTCATATAGGATTGGGCTTCCAATGATTGCATTATAGGAAAATAGGATGTTAATAACCATGAATTTTGCTTTGAAGCTCTTAACATGGTCCTCATCTCCTAACTAAACTGTTAGGTATGCAGCTCCTTCAATAGACACTTTTTTTTCACTTTTAAAGTGAATATAATAGGTGTTATGAGTTACAGCTTGTTGACTCCTACAAACATCATCTCACCACCATGTCTTTTTCTCTAAAGGCTTTCACTTTTTGCAGGACTTTATTGAGTGATTATTCCATTATTGTATTTGCTTGAAAGTAAAGCATTAGCCTTGCTACAGAAATCCCCATATGCTATCTTTTCTATGACTATATATCATTACTCTGCACCTCTTAGCACCTTAAGCATTTGTTCATCTCTTTCTTTCCTGACCAATACTAAAGCGATAGTTTCATTAGTTACAAATATCTATAAGTTCAGAGTTTTACCTTCATTAGGACTTCTCAGCAGCAGTTATGAGTTGAAGAAGGTTTTCAAGTCTTCAATGGCTTATTGACATTCCGTTGTCCATTTGAAATTCTTCAAGTGCTTTAATGTTATGGATAAAGTGAACACCTCTATACCTCTTTACAACACCATGAATTCCAAGAACTTTTTAATCTTAATTTTAATGACATATTTCCTTAGGATTTGGCTTTATTGCATATTTCTTCTAAATGATCTTCAGCCTTCAGACTTTTGATGATCCTGTCACTTGCAAAAAATTTCAAAGATTTTCATGCGAAAATATTTATAAACTATAGATTTCATGACATTCTGCAGGGATTGGTAACTTCACTGTTTCATCCAAAGGCTTTGTATTAACTTTCTTTGGGACACCCAAATTTTCTATCATCAATGATTGAGATGCATGCTTTAATGTGCAAAGATAAGTTTGTTTTATGCATGCTACACCAATTTCTATAGGCATATCCTGTTCAATTTTCTGATAGAAGTACATGCTCTTATATTGTATATTATTGGCTTTCTAACTCAATAACCAGATTATAAACCTAATGAAGTTTGTTAGGGCTAAATCACAAAGCTACACATACCTCAAATGTTAGTAGATTAACCGTATTAACTAATATCCCTTTCTTAAAAAAAAATATTTTCAAGCATAACTTCAATTACTAAAGAGTCAGTATGAGGATATATTACCTTATTTTCATCAGTAGAAGTAAATATGACCGGTTTTAGAGGTTGTACCTTATTTACTCCAATTGGGTGTACTTTATTGCCCTGCTTTTTACATTTGGTTGTGATATCCTTCAGCATTGAGCCACTAGCTATGATATTAGTGACTCTTGTAGGTTCTTTTTTGGGCCCTTTTGGTCATCTTTTCCACACCTCTTTTAGCTTCCACATGTCCTTTAGTTGTAGCTTTGTCAGTTATCACTCGTTTGTCATCTGTGGCTCTTGAATGAACATACCTACCCAGAGCTCCCTTCTATACTAGTCATTTTGTCTCCTCTGTTAAATGTCTACAGTCTTCGATGTCGTGATATACATCTCTGTGGAATCTATAGTACTTCTCCAGATCTCGCTTTCCTATGGAATGGTGGCTCATTTACTTTGGCCAATGGATGTTATCTCTGAATTTTTTTTACCCACATTAATATTTCAGCTTTTGAGAAACTAAGTGGAGTGTAGCCTACGTAAAGATAGGTACTCTTGCCTTTGTCATCTCAATTCCTTCTACTTTCTTTATCTCAAGGTTACTTTTTGAAAAATTTAAAATGTGGTCTTATAGACCTTCAGGCTTTACTTAATCTTATAAACATTTGAATGCTGCACATCAACTTAGCAAAGCTTTTAAGAGAATTAAGATATAAAGACTCAATCAACTTCCATACATGGTTCCTTGTTTCAAGGTTGTTAGAGCTTCATTGTGGCTCAAGTTTTCTGTTTGCACAACTACTTTGTTAAAGCGACATATGTAATTCTACAAGCTTTCTTCTTCTTCCTGCACCACCTTCTGCAGGTCTGAAGATATCTTTTGGAAGGAATGCTGGTGACGAACTTAACCTTAAATAGAGTTGTTGGCTATGAAAACAAACTCTAATATCTATTTTATTAAAGGTGACATGTGAAGTAAATCTTGATTTAATTCTTCAGGTGTTAAGGCATCACATTTTTTATTGCTGCAAGCACCTTCTTCTCCACTTTAGCATCTACAACCTGAATTTTTTTTTTTTTTGCATCTCTAAGTTCTTCCCATGATGAGTCTTCACCATATTTTGGAATGGTATAATATTTCAAAATGGGCTTTTTGCCTTTTTTTACTTGACGAATATAATATTTCGAAACTGGAGATTCTTTCACCTCTAGTGGTGTACTTGTTATCATATCCATAATTATTGGGTTTTCGTGATCCAAACGCAACGAAAATTAAAATTTTAACCACGAAAACCCTAAACCTGGATCCATGTAATTCAAATTAGATCAATTGAGAAGGTTTCCAAAATCTTACCAAGACGATTCAAGGTTAGAATGTTGGAAGGAAGAGAGGGGTTCACTCCGGTGACACCCTACCTAGAGATTTGCGTGTAGGTCTCGTCGGATTTAGATGCCGCCAATTAAGCCATGCCTCTCTACCAGTATCCACACAAATAAAGTTGCCAAAGCAAGTTGGTGTGCTAGCACCTTAAAGTCTCACTTTTAATTTTCTCTCTATGTTTGTTTTTTCTTTCCACAAAAGAAGTAGGAGAAGAAGGAGGAGAAGGAGGCTTAACCTAAACCCTAGAAATATATATATATAGCCATCCTTTCTAGGGTTTCATATATCTCCACTTACCAAAATAGTTTTGGTAAGTTTAAACTTTTTTTTGCTACTTTACTTCTAATTCCAAAATTAGAATTATCTCCTAATTTATTTAGATAACTATTACCTTAAATAAATTAGGAAATAAATAAATAAATATTAATACAATATATATATATATATTTACTTATTTATTTAAATTTACACAGAGATAAATATTGGGCTAATTAACCCAAGTCTGCTTTGATGTTCAAAGTGTGTGACCCTGTAGGTTCACACAACGTTGGCAGTGAGCCTAAAATTCTCATTTTAGCCCACAAGTCATAATTGGTCTCTAGCAAGACATTATGACTATCCAAGTTATGTGAAGGCCGATAATCCAACATAACCTAATACACAATGTTTACTATAGTCCTTTTGTCACATGATATCTTAATTGAACATAAGGCATAGATTATGTCTTCCTTACAATGTTCAATTGTATTATTTCTTGATCCCAAGTAGACTGATACTGATAACTCTTTATTATTCTAGCATGGCCATGCATTTCTCTTCAATCTAACTCATCAAAGGGTCCAACAGATATCTTCTCAAAATAACTGAGGGACAAATTCCATCTTAACCACTCACATCCCTCACACAACTAATTCTATATCCAATCATAACCTGTTATACCATCCGGTTAAAGATGGTGTAGGTATGTGTTAAAATATAGAACTTATTGTAGACGGTGGGGTTTAGCGTGCGCCCAAGTTTATTGCAACTGCGACATTGTTTGAGCTCAAGGCTCTAGGGAACACACTACTATATCACAAAGACATAGCCTGAAGATGAGGAGTCGCTACCTAGGGTAATAACTGGGACAAATCGAAGGTGGTGGTAACTCGATTCTCTAATACAAGCTACCACCATAACCAGGAGTTCTGGATATGGAATACCAACTTCTTTTAGTCTCGTGTTCATTTAGAATTATTTTATGAATTACTATCTTATTCCCTAATTACATGCAATTTCATTAAACCCTAATTGAACATCCATCTAACCCTAAAGCAACCAATCCATGAAAAAGCACATAAAAAATGCATTTGAGGCGTAGCGTCCCTAAATCCGAACTACATTTGATTTAATTTTAAGTTAGCTAAATCTACATATTTTATTTAC
>CATIWM010622571.1:0-13791 GCA_949671775.1 Mallotus repandus
ATGTACTTCGACGGGGCAGTCAACCAATTCAGAGCAAGAGTCAGGATTACACTCCTAACACTAGAAGGAGAAGTGGTGCCAATTGCTAAGAAGCTAGTATTCAGAGTCACAAACAATGAGGCAGAATATGAAGCATGTGCACTTGGCATGGAAGCTTTGATAGCTCTAAGAGTGATAGAAGTTAAAATATTTAGGGATTCCATGTTGGTAATCAATTAGACAACAGAAGAATGGGACCCAAAAGAACAACACCTGAGGCCATATCTAAGCCACCTGCAGCAACTCGCCTTATCTTTCCAAAAATACAAATTCATCCATCTCCCTAGAAACCACAACCAAATGGTTGACGCACTCTCTTCTTTCACATCAATATGGGAAGGACCGACCAAAATGCCCATGAAGCCTCTAATCCTACTCAAATCAGAGAAACCTAGCCACAAATGCCTTAGAATAGTAAAAATGAAAGCAGACAACAAACCCTAGTTCTACAATATACAATAATACCTCATAACGAGAATTTACCCCGAGAAGGCAATTGAAAAAGACAAGGCAGTCATCCAGCAACTGGCATCAAAATTCACATCACACCAAGGCATATTATACAGAAGAACTTCAAATGGGATACAACTTAGATGTCAGGATGAGACAGAAGCTGCTAGAGCAATGGAAGAAGTACACGAGGGTGTTTATGGTCCGCATATGAATGGCGCCATCCTAGCTAAGAAGTTAATGAGACAAAGTTCTTCTGGATAACGATGATGGAAGACTGCATCAAATTCATAAGAAGGTGCCATAAGTGCCAAATTCATAGGGACATCAGCCATCTTCCCCCAATAGAGCTACATTCTATCTTTTCTCTGTGGCCCTTCTCAGCATGGGGTTAGACATAATCAGAGAAATTCACCCAACAGCCTTAAACGAACACAAGTTTATCCTAGTAGCAATCGACTACTTCACAAAGTGGGTTAAAGCAGAATCATACACAAAAATGGGGGCAAAACAAGTAGCAAGGTTCATCAGAAAAAATCTATTCTGATAATGTAGGATTCCCCATCATATAGTTTAATATAATGGTGTTCAGTTCTAAGGGGAAATGAGGGAATTACTAAGGAGTTATAAGGTGGAGCATCACAAATCCTCACCTTACCACCCACAAGCAAATGGGGTGGTCGAAACTGTAAACAAAAACATTAAAAAGATCTTGTTAAAGATGACTCAGACTTACCGTGATTGGGCAGATAGACTACCATACACATTGTAGGGATACAAAACAACAGTCAAAACTTCAACAAGAGCCACTCCTTTCTCACTAGTATACGAATCTGAAGTAGTACTCTAAGTGGAAATAGAAATCAAATCACTGCGAATAGTAATTGAACTTAAACTACCCGAAGCATAATGGGCTCAACAAAGGCATGACAACCTTACTACTATGGACAGTCAGAGGCTCAAAGCATTGTATCATATGCAGCTATATCAAGCTCGACTGGCTAGAGCCTTCAATAAGAAATTCAAACATAAGAGTGTGAAAGCAGGAGACTAGGTGCTAAAGCAAGCCAAACAAAATGTCTCAAACCCTAGAAGAAAGTTTAGGCCAAACTGGGAAGGCCCATGTCTGGTCAAAACTGTGCTATCAAGAGGAGCTGTCAAGCTTATGGATTCTGAAGGAAATGAGTTCTCTGAGCCTACCAACATGGACCGCTTGAAGAAGTACTATGTCTAGAGCCCGTTGAGTTGAAAACCAAAAAAAGATAGCTCAGGCAAAAATTAGGGGATTTTCAGCTAGGTTGAAAACCTGAAAGGGCAGCCTAGGCAAAAGTTAGGGAACCGAGAGAAAATACTTAGTTAGAAAACCTAAAAAGGCTGACTAAGGACAGGGGTATTGTTAATTCAAAATTTGCATAAATACAACTGTGCTTTTCTTAAATGTTTTCAATAAATATGCGAATGCTTGTCAAATCAGATAAGTACATTTGAGAAAATGAAATACATCATTATCATCTGAATCCATCGAGCATGCTAAGTATAATTTGCATATTTTCATTACATGCTTACAGTTCTTACTTGTTTTATCCTCTAGATTGCCAGCATTATCGTCGAACCTCAAAAAAAAGCCCAGATAGGCGCGAAGAGCTCTGAAAAGAGATGCCCTATGCAAAAGAGGAAAAAATAAAATAAAGAGGTAGACGAAGTAGAATAATCAGACATAATAGTCACAGTTATATGAGCAAATGTTACAATCAAGAAAATACAAGTCAATCAATCCAGAGGACAACAATAGTAGCCACAGTATAGAATATGACATATGGGACAGATGCCCAAATACAACACCCTGAGTCCATAACCTCAAAAAAATAATACAACACTGAACAACCACAGCCAAAAGCCTATACCTAGCCTTCTAAAAACAAATACATCGGCTATGGGTGCTATCAAGAACAAGATCCAAATCCTCTCAGGCATCCTCATCATTCGAGCCAGGCTCCACATCCTCTGCATCTATCTCAAAAGCTGCCAGTCGCACATGCAGCTGATCAATTTGCTCACGATAAGATGCTCACTCCCTCTCACACTCACGACTAGCAAGGATGTACTCACTCTGCATTAGATAAACATCATAAATCACATCTCATGTATTCATAAAAACACATGCATAAAATAGGTACAAATCAATAAAGGAAGAATGCAGTACGCTCTATGTGCTAGTGAACTCCATGAAATACTCCTGCGCGCTAATCGTAGCAGTATACCAAGACTGAGCAGTGGAAATAGGCACTTGCAAAGCAAAAGAAATCAGATGACATACAAATCAAGGAAAGGGAAAACCCTTGCAGGAGTCAAGTAACTAACATGAGTAGCGTCCGCAAGCACTAGATCCGATGGTGGTGAACCCGCTCTAGGCAAAGAAAAGCATGCTCCCACTCCTGTAACTAATAGCCCATACAACATCAGAGGTGCTGCACTCACAAAGTCACCAAGAACGGCACCACTAGATCCCACACCACTGGCATGTGCCGCCCCCTCAATCCTGGGGCCACTCTCCTCATCTGATCTCCTTCGGCAACATCCATAATGCTACAGATAAAGCTCTCATAACTCATGTCATTTATAGTTTACTAAAAAATTTGTTACATGCTTATCTAATAACAAAGAAAAAAGACACAGAGCTCAGAAGCATACTGGATTAGAAGATGCTACCCTAGAAGCAGAACGACCCAGAGATGTCCGCGAAGTCCCAGCTCTAGAACTTGAAGGTTGTGAAGGATCTGCCTAAGGAATGAGCTCCCTCCAGGAAATCCTCAAAAGGATACCCTCTCTCAGCTCCGTCGAGCTCCTCTCCAACAAGCTCTCGACCCCAAAATATGTCTCTAGGAGGAGCAATGGGAACTCTCCTCATGAATGGTACATCTCACCAGTGATAGACTCGCTTACCCAAGTACCACACCTTGTCAACAAGGCTGGGTAATAAGACCCTCCTCTGTGTCAGGCGCCAAGCCACCCCCATCTCAATTGACCAGTCTTGTCGCTCCATCTACCAGCAGGGATAAATCTGCCTGAGAAACATATAAGCAAATGGATTATCAAAGAATGAGCAAGATAAAGTCAAAATACACCATACCTGACTGTGGGCCAATCTACTCAAGAGACCCCTCGCCTCTGTAGGACTCTTGATCAAACCATAAGTCTTCCTAATCCATCATGGAAGATGGAGAAAGCCACTCTCAGGCGAGCGCTCAATAGTGGGACAAGGAAGCACCCCTAACTCGTAAGCCAAAACCTGTCAGGAAGAAAGGAATCAGAACAATCGAAGATGAAACAATCAAAAAGCAAAAAACCACAATCACATCCAACATGAACAAGCAGCTGCAAATCTGTGAGCCTCCTCTACAGGCCATATCCAGACTAGAATACATATGAGTAAAAGCTATTGTGCCCCAACTATACTTCGGTAGATTCCTCAAGTTCCTCAGAACAGGTAACAACTGCAAGAAGCTAGTGCCAAAGGCATTCAAAAAGATAACGACACTCAAGAGGTAAAACAAGAAATATCTAGCCAATGACTCAAAGTTAACATGACCTGCGTCATGCTCTGACCTAACCTTTTCTACAAGCTGCATATACCGGATCAGAGAGGATCAGCTAGACTTTACAGAAAGCAGTAACACCGAATAAATCCTTCAACCATCTGTTCCATGCAACGATAAAATTACATGCCACACCGCTAAAAGGGAGAGGCTCCCTGAAAAACTCAGCCCAGTAATGATTGCAAATTCAAGTGGAGTGATAATCATCTCCTCAAACGGCAAATGGAATGTGTGGGTAGTATCCATCCATCGCTCATCGAGAGTGCACATCGCAGCCTAATATGATGCATATGAGCCATAATTAACAACATAAATAATGCCATCGAAGCCCTTCCCGATAACCATCTACTTCACGCACGGAGGAAGGCCCTGATAGTATGAGCTAACCTTGTTAAAGCTACCAGGCAACTGAATGACCGGCTTAGAGGACTGCAACCAACAAGTAAATCAGTTATAACATTCATCAGATACTAAAACATCTCCTTTTTTTTTATCTTTGCAGGAATACATACAGCAAGAGCTAAAATACATGACAACAAGAGCTAAACAACATCAAGAGCTAAACTACAATAAGAGCTAAACTACAGCAAGAGCTAAACTACAGCAAAAGCTAAACTACAACAAGAGCTCAACAACAACAAGAGCTAAACTATAGCAAAAGCTAAACAACGGCAAGAGCTAAACTACAGCAAGAGCTTAACTACAATAGGAGCTAAAATACAGCAAGAGCTAAATAACAGTAAAAGCTAAAATCAGAAGGCTAGAGCTATACAAACAACAAGAGCTAAAATCAGATTGCCAGAGCTATACAGATAGTAAGAGCTAAAATCAGATAGCTAGAGCTATACAGACAGCAAGTGCTAAAATCAAACATCTAGAGCTATACATATAGCAAGTGCTAAAATCAAACAGCTAGAGCTATATAGACAACAAATGCTAAAATCAAACAACAAGAGCTACGTAGATAGTAAAATCAAATAGCTAGAGCTACACAAATAATAAGTGCTAAGATCAGACAGCTAGAGTTATACAGATAGTAAGTGCTAAAATCAGACAAAGATAGCAATTGCTAAAATTAGACAGAGACAGTAAGAGCTAAAATCAGACAGCTATAGCTACACAGACAACAAAAGCTACAACCAAAGCAACACATACAGCAAGTGCTAAGACAAATAGCAAGAACTACAACAAGTAAAGCTAAGTAAGCAAAGCTGTAATGAGTTATCATATCCAGAACTGAGCAAGCAAACTAACCAGATGACGATGAATAGTCCAAGCATGGGTCTCCAAGCTATAGACAACATGAATCGGATGTCCTCGAGAAAGTTGAGGTGGATGAGAAGAGGCTCCACCACTAGTCCCAGAGCCTTTATAACTTTGGCAGCAGAAGAAATCCTTGCACCAATCTGTCCAAAAACTACCTCATCCTCGAAAAAGTCATTAAAAGAAAAAGAAGCAGTATTCACACTGCCAAAGTCAGGAAGATCCTCAGGAATAGGAGGGAAGTCCATAATTCCCACACTACGTGAAGCAACAAAACAACAACAGAAGAAAAGCACTCTGAAAACTCAAAAAGGGCTTATAGAAGGTCAAAAAATAGGTAAAAATCACCTCAAACTCGAAAATGAGTTCAATTTAAAGGCATCGGACATGCCTCGGAGTACGTGACCATGCACCTAGCGCGTGATCACACACCCGAGGCACATGAACACGCGCTCTTCTAAGCCTCACATGCTCTGAAACTCACACACGCACACATCGAGACCCCCTGACACACACTCCTGGAGTCCTGAACTTGCATTTTACCAAAAGAATGTATAAAAAATGTGCACGAATCATGCAAACATGAGCATTATATATTTTAGGACACTACATTTGACATCACTGTCTCAGAAAGTCATATCATTATTCATCAAAAAAGAAAGATGAAACATAGATAACATAAGCATGTCGCATCTGCAATTATCACAATCGTCACATCACGAGATCACGCTCGAAACACGACAAATGAGGACATCATCACTACATTATTACTATATCATCACTGCTTAGTAGCATCTTTCTCTGCTTAGAAGCATTTCATTTGAAGTATCTTATCTACTTAGTAGCATTTCACTACTTAGAAGCATTTTATCTGCTTAGTAGCATTTTATTTGCTTAGTAGCATTCCATCTGCTTAGTAGCATTTTATTTGTTTAGTAGCATTCCATCTGCTTAGTAGCATTTCATCTACTTAGAAGCATTTTATTTGCTTAGTAGCATTTCATCTCCTTAGAAGCATTTTCACTGCTTAGTAGCATTCCATCCGCTTAGAAGCATTTTATCTGGTTAGTAGCATTCCATCTGCTTAATAGCATTGCATCTGCTTAGAAGCACTTCATCTGCTTAGAAGCACTTCATCTACTTAGAAGTACTTCATCTGCTTAGAAGCACTTCATCTGCTTAGAAGCACTTCATCTGCTTAGAAGCATTTCACCTGCTTAGTAGCATTCTCATTTGCTTGACACCTCAGTAGGTTATAATAGCATTTTCATTTACTTGACACCTTAGTAGGTTATAATAGCATTTTTATTTGCTTGATACCTCAGTAGGTTATAGTAGCATTCTCACTTGCTTGACACCTTAGAAGGTTATAGTAGCACTTTCATTTGCTTAACACCTAAGGAGGTTATAAAAGCATCATCTTACCTCACCTGAGGGGTTGCAAAGCACACAAACAAGCAACGACTACGCCAACCAAATGAAACAACATCAACAACGATGAGCCTGACGTCAAAAGACCAAACAACACACCATCAGGTAAGTACCTCTTCCCAAAAATGGTTTTTGCATCTCTGCATTGCTCCACATGTATTGACATTAGTACCAGAGGGCTATGCAATACACATGAAGCAAGGGGCAACTGTTATACATCGAATTTTGACTGTCCCTAAAAAGGTCTAGTGATGAAAACTTTCCTTTGAATATGACAAGTGTTTGTTTGTTCATACCACCTCTGAAGCATGTCGTGAGTCTGAAAAGCCCAAACTGAGCAAAATCAGCTACCGAATCATTAAGTCGTACCCCGATTTTATGAATTATGAATTATCATAATGATAAGTAGCTCAAAACGTGCAATTTGTTAGACTGGTGTTCATCTCGTAAGACTAGAGTTCAACTTTGTGAAAATTAAAAGTCAATTTTGATAAAACAGACATAAAAAATGCATCCGTAAGCCCCAAAAACTTTAGGAAGTGACCCCAGAATAGTGCGCATAATCCCGAGAAGTAACGCATGAGAAAATTTATAGCGCATGACCACACTCGAACATATTTTGCTCACACGTGAAAATGGAAGCCAATTTTGACAAAACTGACATTGGAAACACGTCCGGAAGACCCAAAAACCTTCAAAAACACCCCTAAAATAGTGTGATCGAAGCCCGGGAAGGCCAGGTGACATGCGCTCCAGAGGCGTGATCACGGGCAAAACAGCATGATCATGTACCCTGGTACACATGTACAAAAGCACATATACACGTGCCTTGGGACACGTGATCACATATTTTTTGACATATTTCCCTATAAAAAGGGGTCCCTACCTCCCATTTCAGCAAGGCAAGAGCCGAGGAAGAAAAGGTAAGAGCCGGGAAAGAACGGTAAGAGCTGGGGAGCCTACATACACTGAAACATTGTCGAATTGAAGACTTAAGAGTCCTAATTCATACACTTTTAGCTATCCATCTATATTTTTTGTAGGATTTTTAGACCACTTTTGCACCTAACCCACCCTTATCTTTGTCAAAGCACACTTCAAACGTATACGAATTTACATTCTACACGTCATTTTTAATCTCTCGACAAAGAAAGCTTGAAAATCCCGCGAACTAAAGCTTCAAAAACTCTAAAACAAGCTTAGTCGAATCTGAGGACTAGATAATCATTTTTGCATGTTTATTTTACTTTATAGCCGCCAACAATTTAGAAATTGTTGTGATTGTGTGATGAGACTGGCAACTTGCATGTTGATTGAATAATCTTTGCTTTGTTTTTCTCATAATTAACTGTCATTTTGCATTAATATGCATTCAATAAACACGAAAGCTTACTTATCTAAGCTAAAGCTTTGATATAATTGTTCAATGATGCAATCATCATTATTATATATCTTATCATTTAGAAATGCTTTAAAATAATTCCACGTGCATCTGTTTAATCATTCATGATGCATCAATCATCTTCGTTGTGCTTATACGTTGTCCGAATGGATGAATAGATAGAATTGCACATAGTTGTGTTAACTTCTGTCTTGCAGGTGTTTTCTAGATCAGGACTAGATTTACATTTTCACAATCTTCTTTTCCTCTTTTAAATGTATTTACTAGGAAAGCCTTGTGAATAATTATGCTGAATTTCTCGTACTTTTCGTTATTATCAATGTGCTTATGTGAATGTGTATATATCAACTGTCATTACCGAAACTAGGGCACTGCGGTAGCCATATATTGAGTATCATAATGAGAAATAGTCAAAAAGTAGATGAGATCTCCCGGGCTCAGAATCTATGCTGGGGATGATACTCATTAAGTGACCCAATGTCGTCCCTTTCATATTTTCTTAGTTTTCTAAAAACCAGGTGGCGACTCCAAACTCAAGGCGTCTTCTATCCCCTCGAGACCAATCATTTGTCTCACTCGGCAAAGTTTTCATGTCCCTCGGAATCACACCAAAATAAAAATGAAGGTCGCTCACACCTAAGTCCATAGTTTGAAATGGATCTCTAATAACTACATCAGCATCTCCACTATTCTGCTCGTTCATCTGATATTCATCAATGGTGTCAGTCATTATCTTAGGCTTAACCTCTTCCTTTGACTGAAATCTAGCTATCTCAACATAAGAACGGGATCAATAAAAAAGAGCTTATATATGCCTTATATACCTAAGGCTATAGCGGTTGTGTTCGAATGAAGGTACTAGCAAGTTGTTGGACGTTTCCTTGTTAATGTATGAATGGATCACTGTAATAAGATACTTCACCACTTAACTTATGTACCTTATAGAAATAGTGTTAATGAACCATAAGATTGTCAAACTTTTAATTTAGATGAATCCAAATCTCATAATTCTGTAAAATGCCTTGGTCAGAATGAAAACTTCTTCCACCCTCCATCTTTTAGAAAACAAGTTTCAAAGGTTCTTGCCTGTCCAATTATGAGGAAAGTTACGAAAAAATACTAGCCAACCAAATTTTGGAGGTTGTTGCTGTTGAGTTTGCTGGTGGCGGTAAGATTATACCACTTGAACCTGCTCATTTACCTTCTCCATTCAATTTCACTTGTGCTCAAGGTACCTAGCCCGAAAGTCGAAGAATTCAAAAAGTAATTTTTCAGACTCGACTCTAAAAATTTAAATTTTCGTTCCAAATTGCTTTAAATTTTCACAGCAATTTAGAGCAGAGATTCAAATCCAAATTGGTTCGAAGCAAAACAAAAATTTAGAGATTTATATAATTTTTTAGTTCATATGTTTAAAATTAATATTTAATAAATTCATAATAATAAAGAAATATATTTTTATATTACATTAAATATATTATATTTAATAATAGTACTTTTTATAAATTTTCTTTTTTAAGTTTTATTTTTATATTTATATTTTAATAATTTTATAATTTTATAATTTGAATATTTACAATAAAATGACAATAAATTTTACTATATAAATTTTATTTGTAAATTTAAAATTTTTTATAATATAAATATATATTGAAAATTAATTATAAAAATATTCAATTGAGGAGTGCCTTTATTTTATTTCAGTCAATTAATTAGTATATAAAAAGTTAAATATTATATGTTAAGTTAACATTTAATATATTTAGATATAATTTATTATTAAAATGGTACTAAATTTTAGTTGTAACACATAATTCTAGATTTCGAATCATATCACACATTACTTTTTAACTTTATAATATTCTCAAAAAATAATAACGATAATTATTAGTGAAATTATTTATATATGCACACACTATCGGTTTCGGTTTCGGTTTTTTGGTTCAGTACAATTCAAGATGGTTCCGTTAGGTTCTCAGTTAGGAAAATTCATGATCTACAAATTTGCTCCAATAAAATTTTTCGAGATAGTTTAGTTTAAAGAAAGTCAAATAGTTCACGAAAATCTTTGGTTCTGAAAATTTTCAATTCAATTTTTGGGACAGTTTGGGTTTTCAGGCCTATGCACATCCCTTAAGGTAGCTCATATTTACACACGTATGGTTCAAAATCTTATAATTCATTAATTTATTATTTTAAAATTGTATGGTTCTATATTATTATTATTATTAAGAAGTTAAAATATAAAATGTCCATTATGTCATAATTCAGACTTAAAATATGAAAAAAAAGATATTGTATCAACTATTAAAATCAAGTCGTTTGCATTCATTTAGTTAAAAGTGATGATATATTAATTTTATTGAGAAGTTTTTTAGATTCATTTTAATATATTGATGTATTATTTTTTTCATTTATTTTATATTTTATTGATTTTAATTTAATTTTTGACAGAAAATAATGCCATTACTCTTGATTTTATACTGTAAATTTATTTTGTATTTTTATTTATACTTTTCAAATTAATACGTTTAAATTCTCAAATTTTTGTTTTGAATCACCATTCTAATCTATTCCAAAATGACTAATCTCTATATTGAATTGTCCCAAAAAAAAAATTAAGATGATACAATAACGGAGAATATAAATTTGGTATTTTTAAAAGTTTTGAAAATTTGATATGATTTCGGAGATTTTAAATCTCCTAATTTTAAGCAGCCCCTAATGAATAATTGATAAAAAAGAAAAGGTACGATTAGGGATAGAAACGAGCTAAGTTGAGCCAAGCTGAGTTCTAGCTAATTTGGACTTGATTCACTTATAATCAAGTCAAGCTCATCATTTGATGTTTGTGAGCTCTTCATTAGTTTAAACGAGACTAAATGAGTTTAAAAAAAATTTTAAAAAAATGCAAACTATAAAATATAATAATCCATTAAAAAATTTAAAATAAATTACAATATATTTAATAAAAATTATAATTTTATTTTAATAACACATTTTTACATATATTATTAATAAAAATTTATATATTTTATATAAAATTATTAATACATTAAAATTACGAACTAGTTCACAGACTTTTATTTGAATTTTTATATACATTTTATTAGTCAATTTTAAATTATTTGTATAATTTAAACTCGACTCATTTATTAAATAAAATTCATTAAATAAGTTTGAACGATTTTCTTGAATCAAACTCCAAATAACTCCAAGCAGTTTTGTTCATTTATAGCTACGCGTACATTAGAGCATCTCTAATAGACTCTTCATTTGAGCAAAATTTTTAATTTTGAAGAGTCAATCCAAAAATAATAATAATCTCTAATACACTCTCTATATTTTTATTTTAAAGTAGAGAATTTATTTGATTCTCTACATGTAGAGAGTTAACTTCACTTTCAACTCTAAAATATTTTAATTTTCTATGCAAGATATTAATTGATATTTCTCTCTTTCGTGAAAAAGTTTTTCTCTTTCATAAATAAATAGGAAAAATCTTGTAAAAAATAAAGGAATGAAAAAATTAAACATTAAAATTTATTAGATAAAGTAAAATAAAAATTAAAAATATCAAAAATCTATTAAAATTATATAAATTTTTTACTTTTTATATTTAAAATTTTTTTAAAATATTTTTTATTAAACAAAAGATACACTTTAAAATAAAAAGTACTATTAAAATATTTTTCACGTTATCTATTATTTCGGTGCAAAAACAAATGTTTTGAATCGTTCAATTGAAAGTCAGGTCAATAATGACTTTTTACAGGTATAAGGCGTTTATTTCCACAACCAAATTCAGACCGGTTCCAAGTGTGTGATCAATTTTTCTCTTCAAGTCAAAAATATATGCATCAATTCATAGGCGATAAAGACTTCATGCACTCTGACAAAAGTTACATAAGATGGAAACTTAAGTAGCACGAAAATAAAAATATATAAATGTGAAAAGAAAAATAATAAATAATTATTTTTAAGCAGTTTAAATCCATCCTGACATTTCGTTAATTTCAGAAAGCAATAGAAAATAAAAAAGAAAGCAAAGAAAATAATTATTTTTTTCAAAAAAAAAAAGAAAGCAATAGAAAATAAAAAGAATAGTAAAAGAAACCGGCTGTTGAATGAAGAAGCTTAGTATCATATTTTAATATTTTTTAATATACTTTTTCCATTTTTAAATAATTTATTCATTTTTCAAAAATATTGAATTTTCTCCAGTTAAAAAAATATTGAACCTCCATTAGAGCCCGAAAATATAAAAATAAAAATTTAAACCAAAATAAAAATTTTAAATGCTTCAATTGACATATGAAATTAAGACAACATAGAGCCAATGATGCGCACCTCAATTGGTTAATACGCTGAGGCCCCAAGACTGAGTTCATAGGTTCGATTCTCACGTGAAACATGCTTGCATTATATATTTTCTATATGAATTATAATTTGTGATTTGTATTGATGATGTAAAGTATATGTAACATTTAAAAAAAAAAAATTAAGACAACATAGTCATGCATGAATTGATGGTTAGTAAAGACTTTTGCCAAATTATGCTTTATTTTTCTTGTTTATTTAATTATCAATTTTTCTTATGTGATTTAGCAATAGGTTGAATGATTTAAATAATAAGTATTCAAATGGTAATTTTTTTTTAAGAACATTTTATGATATAAGATTTGAATTCTGTTATCGGCAATTTAAAAATAAAGGGTTGCCTCCATCGATATTTAAGTTATATTACCTTCCAATTAAAATAAATATATAATCTTATTCATTTTTTAATATTATTGAATTTTCAAAACATTTTTTTCCTAATTCTAAAATAGGATGATATAGTAATGGAGAATATAAATTTGGTATTGTACTGAAAATATTATTTCAAAAGTTTTAAAAATTTGTTACGACTTCGGAGATTTTAAATCTCCTAATTTTAAGCACTCCTAACGGATAATTGGTAAAGAAAAAAAATCTCCTAATTTTAAGCACCCCTAATGGATAATTGGCAAAAAAAAAAAAAGTATGATTAAGGGTTAAATGAGCCGAGTTAAGTTTTGGCTAGTTTGAACTTGATTCATTTATCATCAAGACGAGCTCACTATATCATTTGATTTTTACAAGCTTTTCATGAGTTTAAATAAGTTTTAAAAAATTTTAAAAATACAAACTATAAAATATAATAATTTATTAAAAATAAAAATAAATTATTTATTAAATAAGTTACAATATATTTAATGAAAATTATAATTTTATTTTAATAATATATTTTTATATACATTATTACTAAAATTTTATATATAATAATTTTATATCAAATTATTAATATTTTAAAATTATGAACTAGCTCACAAATTTTTATTTAAAATTTTATAAGTCAAGTTCAAGCTATTTGTATAATTTAAACTTTACTCATTTATTAAATGAACTTAATTAAATAAATTTGAATGATTTTTTTGAATCGAACGAGCAAGTAGTTTTGTTGATTTATAGCTACGCGTATATTAGACGTTCTCAATTATTTCTGTGCCAAATGTTTTGAGCCGTTCAATTGAAAGTCAAGTCAATAATGACTTTTTACAGGGATAAGGCGTTTATTTGGCCAAATAT
>CATIWM010622760.1:0-10598 GCA_949671775.1 Mallotus repandus
TTAAACTCTTGTGTAATCTCAATCTTGTGAATAAGATTGTGGGTGATTAAAAATCCTAACTTGGGGATAAGTTAGGTGGAGACGTAGGATTGTTGTTGAATCCGAACTCCTTAAATCTTTGTGTTCTTCATTCTTCCTTCCCAACATTCTTTTTATTTTTGTTTAAATTTCAATTACTATCGATTTGAATTCGATTGCCTTATTCACCCCCCCTCTAAGGCATTTTCACAATTGTTTCCATAAACACAAATGGAAACCCCCGCACAGTTATTTTTAAACTCAAATGGAAACACTCATGTAATGACCAAAGACCATACTTAAGACTAAAACACAAATGTCTTAAGTTTTTCTGGCTAAACACCACCAGTCATTTCCGGAAATATAAAAGAAATATATTTGTAATGATCATTGGTCATACTTAAGATGAAAATGCAAATGTCTTAAGACTTTAATTACAATTTATAGCATGCAATCACTTAATATATATTTATAAATCAAAATAAAATGATGATTATCAAATCATATCATATTCACATATAGATATGCATCTCACACGCATATATATGATAATAGTAAACACACAGAAATTTACAAACAATAAACTCCCACTGATCAATGCATATGGAGATATTTAATGCAAGTATTTAACCATAAACAACAAACTCCCACTAATCAAGTGAACTAAAAATTCACAAAATGTCCATATCTCTAACAAACATCATGTATTTATATAATTTGATTGGTGAATTAACAATTAATGCTATTATGCAATCTCATCTTATAACTCATTACTACTTGAATTCCTCACAATAATGTTCACAATATGCTCAAAAATACTTGTTGATTTTTAAACAAGAATAATATCAATTGTGCCCATAAGTAAAATATAACATCTAAAACTTGAGAATAGACTCTATTCTATAAATCCACAACTAATAACAAGTGACACATTTAGTCCATATATAATTATCGTTAAGTATGTATCTATTTGATACTCTCACGCAACAGATAATATTTCAAACCCCACATAAAATGTTTTAAACATTTTAGATGAAGATAAATATCATTTCATCTCAATATTAACAATTCTCATAAATATTAAAAGTAAATAAAATTCTCTAAACCGTTAATAAAGAGAAATTAAACACCTCCATTTAGTATTTTGTAAAGTAGATAAGAAAATATAAATTATCTCCCACTAGTCAACAAATATAAATGCACCAACTTATATTTTTCTTTAAACCATTCAACTTTGTAGTATGCAGAATTTCAATTTCAATTTCATAAGTGCAACAATCTTGAACCTCATAAAATTAATATTTGAAAAATACATAAACAATCTCAACATATTAACATTTAAGAATGATATATTTACATATATCAAATAACTATACCAGTTAAAATACACCAACACTCATGAATAAATCACCACAAAATGTATGAGAATATTTTATTATTATAATCCTCGAACATAAAGTTTAGTCAATTCTTATACTCATCAATAATCTATAAAAAGATTAATTTAACATTTATCGCATGAATTCTCAAAGCAAATAAACAAAAAATTACCAATGAGTAATTTTTTTTCTAGTGATATAAACTATATAACATATTTTTCTTACCATTAATTTCACAACAAATAATTCATTAACAAGCACCGCACCTCATTATTTATAGTAATACGAAGATCAAGTAAACTCTCCAATAATATTAGCACAAAATTTATTTTCACAACTTACACAATGTGTAATGGAGAGAAACTAATACACATTGAACTTTAAAAGTTATGAAGCACAAAATATTAATAAATAGAAAAATGTTCTATCAACTTAGAACTCTAAAGCATTGGAAAACTCTTCAGAAAATAGTCAAAATATTTTTACTTCAAGAAAACTCAATTACACATCATATTTATTCACTCTTAAAGGTATGATTAACTATTAACCAGAAAATACTACTCAAAATTAATTAATTAAAATTCATTCATATGCTTGCAAATATTTAGCAGATAATCCAAAATGTTCCAATTCTTACCTTATTTGCAAGAATATTTGCTTCATATATAAAATAAAATTTTTATAAAAATTAAGTACTAGAAGTACTAAAATCTCACCCATATAAAAAAAAAGAAAATTTAAAGAAGTTAAAGATAAATAAATAAATAATTTTTAATAAAAGATAATTTCAAATTAATTTAATACTACAAAAAAACTATTAAATATATATATAATAATTTTACAACAAAAGAATTATTTATTTTAGTAAATAATTTCAGAACTCCCACTTAATTAAATAAAATACCCATAAAATATATATATGAGAATAAAACAATTTTAATATAAATATCTCACCCCTTTAATATATTCTTCAAAATATTTAACACAAAATTTGCCATGTTTAAAAAATTAACGTTATAGATATTCAAAACAATATCAATTTTGAATAAGAAGCTAAAAATATCACAAACAACACAAATAATTACATCAATTATACTTTTAGACAAATATCTACACAATGTTTAAAGGTAAGCACATAAACTATAGCTATTTATTCTCAATGTAAAATTCTAAAAGTTATAGAATTTTACACAATTGCACATCTCAATAATGCATCTCATTCTCATAAAAAATTGTTCAAAGATAACATAAAAACATGTATTTACTAATGGGTAATAAGCTTTAAGAGCTTAAAATTATCATTCTGACTATTTTTGTTATTTGGATAAATTCCAGCATCACCACATATTCACCTTTGGGTAGAATTTGTCCATGTAGTAGAATTTTCCATCAAAAGAATTATGACATCACTACATGTTATCCTTTGGGAAGCGCATGCGCATGCACATGCAATAAAATTTTTTATGTGAAGCTCACAAATGAAAACACTCTAATCTTCGAGAAAACCATTACCTTTGGACAGATAGAACCTCTAAACTAGAGCATTCCTAAAATACAAATGTTTCATATTAGTCTCCACACACAATAGATAACAACCCCCTTTGGACAGGTCATTATATATAATATAATCCCCATACGATTTCTAAACTAATACACATAATAACCCTCTTTGGGCAGGTTATTATATATACTATTTCAGAAATTATTCCTTTACAAAAATTGAAAATAATTATACAAGTCTCAATGAACATTTCACTTTGGTGGTAATATTCACATTGACCTGTACAATCTTCTCCATTAGGAATTTCTCAAGAAACCCATTAGTAATTTGCATACTAAACACAAATGTATGCATAAAATCACACACATGAGATACTAATCACAAATGTATCTCTATTGTTAAATACATTCTTAAACACATAAGTTTTGAACATAAAACACAAATTTAAGTGCAATTATGCCATGTTATCAAACTCGAGAATAGATAACATTACTTGTATCACAAATCACCAACACGAGTATAAATAATTATTAACTCGTGATTAAATAATCTTATATATATAATGAACAACTTTTCATAACTCACATGAAAATAATTCTCTATTTTATGCACAAATGTAAGCATAAATATCTGGATAATTTAAATCATGTATTTATAATAATATATTATAAACATATCTTATATTATTGTACCCCTTTACATGCTCAACAAGCAAAATGTACATTAATCTCTCAAATATAGATTTTAAAATAAATTAACTTTGCACTTGGATGCAACAATTTGATTTGAAATTTTAAACTTCAAATATAACAATTTTAAATAACATTTAATTAAATGTTATTTCAAACCCACACTAATATAGTTGCAAACAACAATTTGATCCAAAATCAAATCCATGATAACATATCTTACATCCAAGTATAGCATAATTTTGTTTTGAGAGACTTAATTTTATAAATGATTAAATCACATAACATCACAAGCAAAACAAAGTTCAATGACATGGAATCAATTTTACATAGTTACTCTAATTCTACGGCACATGCTCTTTCTTTCACAAAACCAAGGCATGAAATATTTGTAATATGAAGCATATTAGGTCACATTATAATTATGCACTCTACGCACAACAGCACCTGATCAAGACAGGTAATTAGGGCCTTTTAAAAAAAAAAAAAATTATAGCGCCCTCTTGTATCAACCGTGATCCTCTTTAGACCTTAATTGACTTATTTAATTTACCCATTAAAATCTGGTCTTGAAACCGAGAATTGATAGTTATTCTACCAAAAATATATGTGCTTAGGTACACCTATAACAGTAACAACACAATCAATTATGCCTATATTTACCGCCTTACCATATCAGCCTATTAAAGCATATATAATCCCATAACACATATGATCACTTTAAACACAAATTGAGCTTCCCCACACATTCTCTTAAGTTATATTTGTTCATTTAGTTTTCACAAATCAAAACATCTCACAATTAATGACAATCCAAAATTTAATAAAATTTCTAACACAACTCTCTCTCTCTCTCTCTCTCTCTATATATATATATATATATATATATATATTTGCACGGAACAACTTAGAGCAATTCCAACCATGCAGCAAATTTGATATTTTTAAGAAAATTTGTTGTCCAACCACACGTCAATTCAAGCAACAATTTTGTTGTTTATGAACAGTATCCCAGCTATTTTGCTGGGCACTGTTCATCACAATAATCACTATTCATCTTTTTTTTATTACACTTTAGTCCTATACTTTTACAATTGTAGTATTTTATCTCAATTTCATCCAAATTATTTTATTTTCTTTTACACAATATTTATTTTGTTCACTTTTTAATTAACAAAATATAAAATTAGTTTAATGTCTTATTAGTTATATTTTTGTTATTTACATAATTATTTATATTAATTACATATATTATTAATTATATTCACATGAATATAGAATAAACACTGAATAAATATTATAAACATTACCTAACATTACATAAATATAAAAAGTAAGAAAATAATAAATAATAAAAAATATAAAAAAATATATTGAAAATATTTTATTTGGTGTGTAAATTAATGTTGTGGGATAGAAATGAAATACTGTATATACAACAAATTTGGTATAAAATATACAATAAATTTACTGTTTGGATAGGAGATGGCCTTAATCTAAATTCCTGCAACTTGAAAAAACTTCTATATTTCTTTCTTTTCTTTCTTTCTTAGACTAAATTATCAGAGATTAGAAATCACAAATCTATCATCTACAGAAAGAAAGTTGTTCTTATTTTAGTAGCCCATTCTAACAGCACCCCTGTTATGACAACAAATATGCTTCATGTAGATATAAAGAGATTTGTCTATGAACTGAGCTAACAGATACAGAACCACAGCTATTTCTAGCATCAGGAAACAAACACTCGGCGATCAGTATTGAACATCCATCGTGCATGTCTTCAACAACCAATTAAAAAAATAATAATAAAGCCTGCCTTGTCATCAGTCTTTCATATTAATATATACATGTACACAGTTTATGGATAAAAAAATTGCACAACATACTAAATCATCTGATTGGCTGGCTTCTCTTGCCAGACATAATATGTAACAAACACTAGCAAGTATCACTTCAGAGGTTTCAACCCTAGGGCTGCCCTAAGCTTGTTAGCTTCTGCAATCTCTGGATCTGGGTGGTCTGTACCATCATCCTTCTTCTCCTTCTTCTTTTCCTTCTTCTTCTTTGGCTCTTCCGTTCCATCACCTCTCCTTCTTGGACTGCTGCTGTGATAACGTCTCTTCCGATCCCTACTTCTACTTCGACTCCTTGAGGGACTCCTCCGCCTACCACGTTCCCTATCTCGCCTCTCCCGCTCCCTCTCGCGACCATAATCCTTTTCTTCTCTTAATCGGTAACGATCCCTATCCCTATCCCTGTCCCTATCTCTGTCCCTGTCCCTGTCCCTGTCCCTGTCCCTGTCTCTTTCGCGTCCCCGTCCCCGTTCCCGTTCCCGTTCCCGTTCCCGATCGCGATCATAGTCCCTGTCATAGTCATGGTCATAGTCTCGATCCCTGTGTAAAGATGAAAAATAACAACACAAGCTTCTCTCTTGTCAGAGGATCATTTTTCACTTCAAAGCCACATGCAAAGGTGCACTTGTCATCATTTAGAAAATGTGTGCACATTCATGCAGGCATATCCGAGTGTGTGAGGTAGTGCACATCAATTTGAAATCCAAAGTAGCCACTAACAACTTCAATATCCATCACAGTGAAGTAGCCACTAACAACTTCAATATCCATCACAGTGAATTTCAAGCTTAACCTAGCCACTATACAGAGAAAAGTATACGTGCATTGCATTTCTTTCTAGGGAGAAAAAAGAGCATAAGGTTTACCCCATCACCACCACAGATTTTCAGAATAGAACCAAGTCAATGGCAAGCCAAAATGAACACTACGACCAGAAACTACAGCTATCACAAAATTGTTTGATCCATCATACTTCTCACTGCACACTGTCAGTGCAGAGAAACCTGGCAGGATCACAAGATGTCTATATAGGAAGCTGTTTTAGCCATCACTGGCTTTAAATGCCATGATCGAAACGTAACACTGAACTATGATACAAAAAAACGAAAAGTTCACAGATAAACAAAAAATTTTAACAGCTTCCGCCAAGTTCTTGCACTGAATCTGTGAAGAGAAAGAAGTAACTTGTTCTCCCCAATTGTCCACGGATTAAAATGATGCAAAAAAGAGCTCATAAGTAAAAAAAAAAAATATTCTGCCATGATAAGGTTTAATAGGAACTCATAAATGTCAAAGGAAGACTTTGCTCAATATGCATACCAAGATCTAGTTGAAATAGAATTCAATCCATAAAAAAATAGACACCGCCACTCCTATGTGCACACAATCAGACATTGTGATTATATATATATATGATATGAAAAGTGGAGATTTTTACCTGTATCTATAGCTGTCACGTCTTCTGTCTCTATCCCTTTCACGTGTGGGACTTCTCCCATGGTAGTAGTCCTATCAAAAGATTCAGGAGTAAGTCAATAGACAATGGCAAAATAAATCGAAATATGAGAGAAAAAGAAAAGAACAGTTAAAAATGAAGTGCGAATGAAAACAAAATACCCTTTCATCAACACCGTTGTCAAGTGAATCAATTTGATCATTATCCTCTTTCTCTTCCTCCTCCTCAAAATCATCTTCCAAGACACTCTTTCTAGGTTCAAGAGTACCAAGTGATTCAAGAGTCCATCTACAAATCAGGGCAAAGAAATCTTCAAAAGGAGGCAAAAAAAAAAAAAAAAAAAAAAAAGGAATTCAAATAAAATAGAATTAGAAAAAAGGCCGAAAAGAACTGCCTATTAGATGTGGTGAAGCAAAGAAGTAACCTTTTCTTAATGCGTGGGAGAGCAATATCACAAGAATAATCTTTGGTGAGGAGCTCATCAATAAACTCATCCACATGAGTCAATGCAAATTCTGAAAAAGCAGATAAGACAGAATAAGCGGCAAATTTTAGTAAGGCAAGGATAAAAAAAAATGGAGGGAGGCCAAAGAAGTTACTTCCATCAGGCAATTTTTGCCTCAACTTGCGATAATCATTGTATAATGGCTCCAGATAGCGATAAACATCAACATCAGTTCCAGTGAGACGCAAATAGAAAGCACCAAGAATGCGCACATATCTGCACATGAATTCATCATCCAATTAGACGAACAGTGTTGATGTATGCAAAAAATAGAAATTCAGGATGAAGAAGGAGAAGAAAGAGAGTACTTGTAATCGTCGTTTTTGATGAACTCGACGACAATATCCTTGTCGGGCTGGATTTGGAGCATCTTCATGACCAAGCACATGAAGGGAGTGGGTTTCCTGTTTCCACCGAAGGTACCACCGAGATGGTCGAGCTCCATGGCCTTGTCGACGAGCGTCTCCGCTGTTAAACCGAAACATTGCTCCTTCCAGTAGGTGTGCTGATAAATTTTCGATCTAAGTATCTTCTCCACCAGGTTCTGGGGATTCGTTCCCCTTATACTCTTCGCTGCTGGATCCGTGCGATTGGCCATTTTGATCGACAGAGAGACTATTCTCACTGGCAACGGCAACGGCAGCGCTCTCGCCCTACTCCAAGCCCTAACCAAATATTCATCATCATTCACTTGCGACTTGCGACTGAAACGGTGCGCTTTAGGCGGTGACAGAGTGAAAGCAGCCCAGAGACTGGCCCAACTTACCAGGCCTCGCTGTGCTACTTTTGTCTTTACTTTACCCCAATTTATTTACCATGAGAAAAATTAGGGGGTGTATTCGATTACAATTTTTAAAGATGTTTATAAATTTCTTTTAGTGAATTATTTTTATGAAATTTATAAATTTTTTAATAATTTTTATAGATTTTATTTTGAAAATTTTTTATAGTTTTTATGAAGTTATTAATAATTTTTATAGATTTTATTTTAAAATATTTTTTATAATTTTTATTTACATTTAATAATTTTTTATTGATTTTAATACATATATTTTAAATTAATAAATTAATTTTTATTATATAATAAAAAAATTTAAAATAATTATTAAAAGTGGATATCTTTAATAAATTTTTTAAAAATAATTAAGATATTTATTTATTAATTTCAAATAAAAAAATTATAGCAAAGAATTTTTTCAATTAATAGATTTTTCACAATTTACTAAAAAAATTTACCTAATATATATAATAAAAAACATGATAAACAAAAATAAATAATATATAAAAAAATAAAAATAAATTGAAATAGCAATAAGTAGATTACTTTGTGCATTTTAAGCCCATAACTCATTGATAAAATATCATATTTGAAAGTTATTTAAATTCTTGAAATAAGATAAATGACTTTTTGTAGGTTAATATACATAGAAAAAGTCATTCAAATTCCACAAAATTTCATTGTCTATAAAAATTTATAACTTTTTGAATATAAATTTACTTTTATCAACTTTTTAAAAATTCTAATTAAATATCTCTTAATTTTTATAGACTTTTTTTAAGTTTATAAAAGTTATAATTAAATACACCATAACTTTTAAAGAGTCTTTAAAAGTTAGGATCATGACTTTTAAAATCTATTAATGTCTTTAAAAATTCTAATTGAATACGCAGAATAATATAATTTATTATATATTATGATATATAATCTTAATAATACAAAATCAACAATTATATTTATTTAATAATGATTTGTTAAAAAGAAGATTAAAAAATGTATATAGAAGTATCTTTTAAACTGCTTTGTTAACAAAATAAACATATATATATATATATTAGTCAAGTTACATGAAATGGAATGAAATGAAACGTCGATATTCCTATAACTTTTGAATAGACTTCCGAATTCTATTTTTTAGATCTAAATATTAATCTTGGCTTAATAAGCGCAGTTACAAAAAGTTGTAGAAAAAGAGACTAAAAAAAAAATTCAATTATAAAATGTTTACGCCTATAGTGGCATTTGTGGCGAATGCAGCATGGATACAATTGAAACCTAGCTAGCTAGCTATACTAATAATACAATTAACTTACCAATTGTTAAAAACACACACACACACACACACAATTAACCTACCAAAATCCCACACACAAATTTCAGACAGCATTTATTTATTTTATTCATCTTGGCTTTCTTTTCTTCTGCAAAAACCAAGCCAAACCAAAGCAGCTGCATTCTGATCCAAACTGCATTGGTAACCACAAAAGAAAATTAAAACAAGATAATTAAGATACAAATTAAATCATGTCTTAACTTAACTTAATTTATATATAATTCCTAAAAATAAAAATAAATAAATCCTTTCACTTATTTAGTATTTGTAGTGCATGGCAGTGTCTTCATCTTTTCCAGTTCGGCCTCCGCCGTAAATGACCCATATTCACCACACTCATTACATACAATCCATCCTTCATTCTGTCCACATACTGATTATATATTAATAGTAGTAGTTTTTAAATATATTTAATGCATATTTTAAGTATGTTTTAGTCTTTTAAGTCATTAATTATGTCCTCTACTTTCTTCTTCACATGCAAATGAATATAAGAAGCAGCTTGTTGAAAGTCATTACTAATTTTGCTTAATAATTGAGCTTGGTTGCAACCCACCACCACATGTGAATTTGGAACAATTTGTAAAACGGTGTATGGATTTGGAGATGTGCAACTAGACATGTGATGGTGGACATAAGCACATGTGATGTACATTTGTATATAATGGTGGAACAAGCACATGCGATGGTGAGCATAAGTACATGTGATGAAGGAACAAACATGAATATCTTGGTGAAGTGGGTACTACCGTTGCAAATGTTTTTCTTTAAATAATAAAAAATTAATTTTTTAATTTTTACAAAATGACTATAAATAGCCATCAGCATAGACGTTGAAAAAAAAAGGCAAGCAAAGCATCAAAGAGAGTGATTTATTTGTGTGTGTAGTATAGTGTTGTGTGTGCATGGTTCATGCAACAAGTTAGATTGTATTGTGTATGTAATACAAAGATATTAGTGATGTGTGTAGTATTTTTCATACAACAAGAAAGATGGAGAAGAAGTAGAGAATAGAGAAGGACGTGAGAATGGAAGTTTCTTTTTCTTTATTTTTCTTAGTTTTTGAATGTATTTCTCTTTTGT
>CATIWM010622796.1:0-21779 GCA_949671775.1 Mallotus repandus
AAAAAAATTGTAGAATAGAGCACATGAGAAGTGTAACTCAATGTTTTGAATTATAATAAAAGAGTTGAACAGTCATTTGAGAGTCATCTTGACATACAGATAACCAACAAAACTTCCATACATTATTCTTTTTATTACATAAAATAAAACCAAAGAATGAACATTTAGAAGAAGAATTAGATTGGATGGGAAGACTATCCAGCAATGGTACAACTGTCAGCTTAGCTCAGCCGCCTACAAAACCACAGACATACAGCTCTTACTAAACCAAACCCATTATCAATCACTTCCTAAAAAAATAAAATTGAAAAAATTCATTAAATTATAATTGAGTCCCTGTCTTTTTATTGCATTTTATTGAATTATAATTTTTTTTTTCATTTTGTAATTGGTTATAAATAAATTATTCAAAATGAGTCATATTTTTATTTCAACTAAAATCTAACCAACTAAAAATGATTAAAATGATTAAGAGAAATTTTTTAAAAAATATGAATGCGATTATAATGCTGTAAAATTTACTAATGTAGACTATGTGGTGATTATGGGTGATAAAACAAATAATATCACAATTATATCAGCAATAATTTATTACATTAGTAGATTTGCTATCAAGTCAGCAATAATAATAATAATGATTTATTATTTTTATATAATTTTTCAAAAAAATTAAATAGTTTAAAAAATAAAACAAATTAAATTTTTATATTTCTTTTTTTTTTTTGGTATTTTTGTGTTACAAAATCATTATTAATGAATTTAGGGATCCAAAAAATATATAAATATTAAAAAAAAAACAGCCTTGGTTTTGATGTGGTATAGATAATTGGTGCTCTTCGATATTTTTAATTCTTTTAATTTAGCCATTTTTAATAATTTTCAGACCACAATCATCTTTATCTAGTTAGATCTTAGTTGTAATGTTAGCGTCTTTAAATTTTATTTTAAACAATGTTAAAATTTTTTGATGATAAATAAATTAACTAAGAATGAGAACAATTTCGTTCCGTCCAAAGAATATGATATTCTAAATTCGTTTCAAATATATCAAAGATTTTAAAATAAAAAAACTGAAATTACTCTAAATTTTTAGTTCGTATATTAAAATTTTTTATGTAATTTGGTTCAAAAATTAATTTTTATTGAAATAAAAACTAATTAAATTACTATAAACCGCTTCATGATTTTATTATGAAATTAAATAATATTAATTAATAGTTTTAGTTTTCATTATCTGTTGTACTACTCAATTTTAATTATTTTTTACTATTAAAATTTATTATTATTATCAACTCTTCGATTTGGTATATTTGTAATGGATCTTGATTTAAAAATTTCAAAATCTCTAGATATATTCCAATAAAATTTTTGGGAACTTGATTTGTAAAAAATTAATTGATGAATAAAATTTTTTAATTTCTTGATATTTTTAGTTGATTTTTCTAAATGGTTTAGAACCTTCCATGCTCTATCTCTAAAAATAACAATTAACAATTGCTAATGGTAAAAATTATAGATTTAAAATTATGATAAAAATGAGATAAAATAAAATATATATATATAAAGTCACAAGACTTATCCCAGTTTCAAATTTGTGGTATTAATTTTACACCATCAACATGTATGAAAGAAAAGGAAAAAGACACTCCAAAATCAAAGAGAAACTAAGCAAAATAATTAAAGAACAGAGGCAGCAAACAAAAACATGTTTAGCAAAGGAAGCACATGGTATTGGTATGGTAACTGTAAGTCCAACTCTGAATTTCCCACCACAACACAAACACATATCAAAATTTTATCACAATCACCAGATTTTCATGTCACATATTGCTGACAAGTGTCAACTGTATAGCCCTATAATACGCTTTGCTAATAATCAATCCTCTCCTCTGCTTCTTCTTCTCCATCATCCTCTGTTTCTCTTCACCACTACCATCACTCGCTCTAAAACCCTTCTCAACCCTCTTTCTCTGTTTCTTTGTTTTACTTTTAGCTGCACAGTGTGTGAAAGTATTCAATCTCTGCTGCCATGGCTTTGGTGGCAGAGCTATCATCTTCATCATCATCCCCTGCAGTTGCTTTCGCCAAAACTGCTACTCCTCCTAACTCTTCTTCTCAGCTCTCACTCTCTTCTACCCGTTTCTCTTCTCGCCTTCGTCGATCTTTTCGACCTCTTCCCCGTCTTCGAAACAGTCTGATCACTTGCTCTGTAAAGTAAGTTCTTGTTTTTTCTTGATTATCTGTTGTTATTGTTTGTTCTTTTTATCAAGAATTCTTTATTTTTGTTTTGTAATCTTGAATTTCATTCTTGACTGGAGTTCTTGACTAGCTTGTTATCTTCACTTTAATTGTTTTTTTTTTTTGGGGCAGTCAAGTTCAAACTCCAGTTGCAGTTGAGACCAAAGGACAGCCCAAGGATAAGTCCGATTGCTATGGTGTATTTTGTCAAACATATGATCTTGTTGCTGTATGTTCATTCTGATCTTTATCTTTTTTTATGTATCAAATTTCATCCATTTGTTTGATTAAATTCATGCACTCGTTAGTCACTGGGTCTGATCATTTTTATCTGCTTTGTACGCTCTTACAACGTTTCTTTTCACAAAATAAATTGGGCAGTTTATCATTTATAGATTTTCAGTTTGGTTCTGTCGTATGACTTACTGTTGGGTTGGATTCTGTTGAAACTTGGTTGTTAAATCTAAGGTTGCTTTAAACTAACTTCATATGACTCTTAGTGTTGGTTGGGTCAGATTTTTTTATTTTTTTCTAAAAGCAATTGTTACTTGTAAAGACATGTTATAGATTGGATAAAAGATTTTTTAAGATTTGTTAATTCTCAGTTATTTAATTATGCAATTCTTAGGTACCGTCTGTCCCAAAAATATCATTTATAATTCCATTTTTGTCTTCATTGTTTGACTTGTTTCAATTGACTACGTCACTTGATCTTTGTTTGAATCTGCTTACAGGAAGAGGAGACAAAGAAATGGAAGAAAATGATCAATATAGCAGTTTCCGGCGCAGCTGGGATGATAGCTAATCATTTACTATTTAAAGTAAGATATTTTTGTTCCTATGGCAGCAAAGACATCATTCTCGCTCTCTTTGCTAGTATATTTCTTGCTGTTTAGCACCTAATTTGTTTGTCTTCCAGCTTGCTTCTGGTGAGGTTTTTGGGCCAGATCAACCAGTAGCATTGAAACTATTGGGATCTGAAAGATCATTTCAAGCTCTTGAAGGTATGCGTAGATCTTCATATACAAATTAATCCACTATATACAAATACTAATGAAGCTGTCACATTATAGAGCCTATACGTGGAGAGCTCAATACAAAAAAGAGACATGATTGGAAATAATCATAGTCCTCCAATATATTTACTTGCAACGTAAAGATAATAATAAAAAAAAAAGTGGTGAAATGAGAAAATGGGAGAGATGCAGTGAACTGATGTCAACTCCATGTTTCGCATCACCATTTGGGTGTCAAAGATAGAATAGGGAAACATATCCACTATATGGATGTACTTCTTGTGATTTGATTGTTGCATTCACTTACTTCGGGATTATTGTTTCAGTTTACTTTGTCATCATGTTATATCTTTGACATTTAAACTTCAATTTGGTTTTCTAAGCAAATCTGTATATAACTAATCTATGAGGAGTCGAATATTTTCTCGGTATTTAGGAAAGTGAACTGATGATAGAGAATTTTTTTACTTCGTACCTTCCATGGAATCGAAAGAAATCACTCCTTTATTCACTATGCATTTTCATCAATCTCAGAATTTAGTAGTTTGCCAGAATAACAACTCATATTTCTCCATCCCAATGTCATCATTACTTGTCCAGGAGTTGCAATGGAGCTTGAGGATTCCTTGTATCCTTTGTTGAGGGAGGTGAGCATTGGAATAGATCCTTATGAGGTGTTCCAAGATGCAGAATGGGCTTTGCTGATTGGAGCAAAGCCTCGAGGGCCTGGCATGGAACGAGCTGACTTATTAGATATTAATGGACAAATTTTTGCAGCGCAGGTATGACTCATGTTCACCCTTTTTCTTTTAAATCCCTGTTACCTATTTTAGAGCCTATTTCTGAATTATAATCTTGGTTCTAATTGTAATAGGGAAAAGCTCTCAATACCGTTGCATCTCGCAATGTTAAGGTGATAGTAGTGGGCAACCCTTGTAACACCAAGTAGGAATTATTATTTATTCTTAACTTTCATACTATTTTTCCTGGATATGTGGTTTATGTGGTTCCTTTAATAGGCCTCATTCATGTTTTATTTTTCTGTCATGCAGTGCTTTAATTTGCATGAAAAACGCTCCAGATATACCAGCAAAGAATTTCCACGCTTTGACTAGATTAGATGAGAACAGGGCAAAATGTCAGGTGCAAAATATCTTCAACATTACTCTTAAGTGATCTAAAGTTGATATTATTATTACCAAAAATTCTCTAAATTGACATGGCATTGGTTTGTGCAGCTTGCTTTAAAAGCAGGGGTGTTTTATGATAAAGTATCAAATGTGACCATCTGGGGAAATCACTCAACCACTCAGGTGTGTAAATTTTTTGCACAATAGAGTAGCCGTGGATTAAATTTAAATTCTCTGAAACTTCTCTCATAAGTAATCGTTTTGTAATTTTCGACAGGTTCCAGACTTTCTAAATGCAAAAATTAATGGCTTACCTGTCAAAGAGGTTATAAAAGATCAGAAATGGTTAGAAGAAGAGTTCACTGAGAAGGTCCAGAAGGTAAATATTGTAAATTCTTAATAGAACTTCATAACTTGTCTAACTAGATCATGTACGGTGTTTTCTAAATCCATTGGGAATGACCCTGTGCCCATGTTTGCAGAGAGGTGGAGATCTTATTAAGAAATGGGGACGATCTTCGGCAGCATCAACAGCTGTGTCCGTTGCTGACGCCATAAAGTCTCTAGTAACTCCTACTCCTGAGGGCGACTGGTTTTCTTCTGGAGTAAGTTCAACTCCACCTGATTTACACAATCTTGCATACCCTTATTATTTTTAGTAAGAACCAGACTGCTGTATATGGTATATCATATATAGTACAAGATGCATTTATCAATACTGTTTCCAATTTTGAAGCTGAACTTTTTCTCAGGCTGTCATATATGGAAGACATTCAGAACAACTCTGATTGTCATTCTGTTAGGCACAAAATTATGTTTAAATTCAGCTCCCTTCCTTTGTCAATTATAATTGATTAGGAAATCTCCTCTGTAAGATGTTCAAAGGTCTTGTTGCATAAAAATGATGAAAAAATTCATTTGTTTTTCTCCAATTGTTAGTCTCACAGTATGCACACAAATGCAGGTATTTACTAATGGAAATGCCTACGGCATAGCAGAGGGTTTAGTTTTCAGCATGCCATGTCGATCAGAAGTAAGTTCTATCTTGAAACAGATTTTATTTTTTCACATCTTCTAGTTATTCATACGCAGGATAGTAGTTCAGTCAAAAAATTAATTTGCATTTGGCAGGGAGATGGTGATTATGAACTTGTCAAGGATGTAATATTTGATGACTACCTTCTGAGGAAAATCACCAAGGTATGTATTCATATCTGACTTGCACTTGTGTAAGGACCTCAGCTAAATAGTGAAATGGCTCTCCTATTCGCTGTATTTGGGGGAATGACCCCAGAATCTTGTTGATTCTATATTAAAACAGACGAATTAGAATTTCGAGATTGGGTCAATCTGTCAATGCATGTGACTTCCTATTTGCAGAAGAAATAAGATAGTTTCTCATTATGTGACTTCTCTTAATTTTCAATCAGTTCCATGTATAGCTCCCACGCATTTACATGCATTTTTCCCTTAACTTTTGGCAGACTGAAGCTGAGTTGCTTGCCGAAAAGAGATGTGTGGCCCACCTTACTGGAGAGGTAAATCTAATAGCATCAATGTTATAGGTTGTCTCCCTTATGCTCAAAGTGCTAGATTAGTAACATAAGGATTATATTATTTTCAGGGTATTGCGTACTGTGATCTACCAGAGGATACAATGCTTCCAGGAGAAATGTAGGCATCCTACAGCCAGTTATTCTTCTCAAATTTCTTTTACGGCTATTAAATGAAGCTGCTAGTGTAGAAAGGACATGTAATTATAGACGTTATAATTTATTATGTGAGATATAACATAGCTGATGATATCAATCTGTCAATTCTGAGCCATGTAATAAATTTTGAGATTATGTTCTTCATTAGTTGGTACGCAATGGAGCTGGCATAGTTATTGCCAACTTTGATTCCTTTGCCTAGTGTGCTGTCTATTGCAGTCTTCATGATTTAGATCCCACGTTCTTTTATAGAATTATTTTTGAACTCTATTTTCAAGCCTAAGTATCATGTATTGTTTTTCTTCAAGGACTCAAACCTTGATGACCTTTATAAATTTCAAGTTCTCTGTGATCCTGGAATGATCGCAAAATTTTCTTGTTTTGCAGTCTTTTGTCAGCCATAAAGATCTATCTATGATACATAAGAGAAATTCCTTCTGTTCATTATTTAATTTAGCCGTTCTGCTAGATTTAAACTTATGGAGGAAATTTTTACGAGTTACTTTTCATGAAGTTGCTTTTTCGTTTGCCTGCTGCTTGCTGCCTGTAAGCACTAGCAGCATCTGTTTTGCTCCTTTAGATTGGTGACTGTTGCCGAAAATCAGGGGAATCTTGAAGAAAGTAAAATGTTCCATGGACAAATTGAGAGGTTGCAAAGACCTTTCACACATTTCGGTAAATGGTATGCGCATGTGACACAATGCAATAAACATCAAAAAGAGAAAGAAGACTGGTGACCTGAAAAGATACCTGCTCTGATTGTCCAAAAGTAAAAGTGCACGATGGGTTATGCCTGGCTTGCTAGCTAAGAAAATATCCGTGATGCGGTAATGCGCTAGCACAACTTATTTGCTTTTGGAAAAGCGGAAATTGTTGTGTACCTTACCAGAAAATAAGAAAAGATTGTAAAACTAGAATATGCATAAAATCAATGTTTTTTAAACTATTCTGTAAACAATTCACAATTCACAGTGAAATTTACTGAAAGATAATGTATCAGTGCGCACAACCTATCAGCTATTGGATTCATCATATCTTGATAAAGTGTAAGCCACCCACTGTGAATTACTAACGGAACCAGCCTCTGAATGCTCATAGTTACCTTCGTACTCCTAGACCCTAGTAAACATATTTTTCACAAGAATCCGAGAAGATTCTGTTGTTCATGATTTCTGACAGCAATAATAAAACTCATCATCCAAGCAAAAATCATTTAAACAGCACCCCAAATAAAATAAGAACCAACTAAATTGCACAGCCCTCAAAACAATTTCAAAATCACCTTCCAGTTGACATCATGAGGAGAACAAAAATTAAGAGAACTTTTAATGCTCTATGATGACTGGGGATACTCTCCGTTCACCAAGCCGTGCTTGCATTTTAAAGTTGAGCTCATTGATGATCACAGACTATCTATACTTACAAGCAGATACCATATAGTATTGACTTGAACAGTTAAACGCTGTTTATACATATAAGCAGATAAAATCTACCCAACAACCTATTTACCATGTGCAGTGAAGTTTTGTAACAATACAATGAACAAATGTAGTCAAACCATTCCAACTATCAGGTTGGCAGTTAATATATATAAAGAATCTATAACATCTTGCCGTCCTACGAATCCTATAATGGGGGATCAAAGACTAATCAGCCCCACAAAGAAAATTCAACCCACGAAACAGTTTTCAGGTGTCTCTTTTGCCAGTTTAATTTGACCACATAAGTTACTTGGTACAGATATAGGTCCCAATTTTAAGGCTCACTGAAAGAATTAGGATCCAAAAGAAGATCAAGAAGAACCAGCTCCGCGAAACCACAGCTGACAATGTTTTCCCAGTTGATGCTGAACTGGCTGCACTAACATTGCCCTGCGACATGACAAAAGAAAGAACGATGTTGACATTCCCATTTTTGCCAAATGACAGGTCCAACCCATTGGTTCCAAATGTAATATTTTCTATTCTTATCATCCCAGCAGTAACACGAATTGAACTGGATGATGGTGCTCCATTGAACTGTAGAGCTGTGCCCTTGAGAGGGAATTCTGAAGCAAATGCAGGAGGTGCAGGAATGCTGCCCAACATGTGACTGGCCTGCTTCATAAATGGGTATATATTATCTGCACCACAAACAAGTTGGAGCGATGACCCAAATCAGCAAAATTCAGGTAACACAAAACTAGGAGGCATATAAAGACAACTGCATATTTCATTTTGCATAGAGAGAAACTGTTTCAGAAAGGCACAAAGGCACATCAATGATAGGTCTAACTGAAATATAAAGTTACCTGGCTCCAACTTTGATGGCTCTGGCTTTTGTTCATTTGAGGAGGATGCATCAGTGTTATTATGTGTTTCAAATAATTCTTGATTTGCTATGAGCAATTCCTCAGTTCCTCCATTCACATCCTGATGCAAGTAATAACTTAATCAATAAATCCTGGTTCAAAAGCATTTGGTAAATGCATAGTGAAAGGTTACAATGAATATTTACCTTCGCAGACGAAGGAGCCTCATTAGAAACAACATTCTCACTTCCCATAAGTTCTGAAAGATCAAAAGTCAGGTTTTCATCATTTGCATCAAAGAAATTAAGGTACTCATCAACCACGTCAAACACAGTTGAATCTCCAGTAGAGTCAGGTTCCACAGGATTTGAAAGATCATTAGCTTCCAGAAACAGCCCTTCGCTAAATGGAGGATTGTCACTAGCATCCAAGAAGGGCTCCTCAAGAAAGTAATTGTTGTCAATAGCATCCCCATTGTTGTGTGATTCAGCAATATATTCATGTCTTACGGATTTTGCATCAATCTCATACTGTTCGGGCAAACTAAACAAGATTTTATCATCAGGCAAATAAGAGCAATAATGATTATCCTCTGTGTCAATTATAGGCTTTTGATCATCTCCACTGAAGTTCCCAGATTGCTCCATGAAGTTGCTTGTTTCCCCATGGTAATAGTTCACAGTAAAGGCAGCATTTTCAGATGCAACTGCAACATCAAAGTTCTGCCAAAAACCATAAATTCAGCTATTTGAGAAAACATTAAACGCTAAATCAAGTTCCTATTCACAGTAATAAAGTAACCCTCATTTATCTTTTTATTTTTTTTTGTTAATTTTCATAAAACTCCAAAACCATCATGTGAACCACCATTCAAACCCTTAATACCTCATCTATTGCCGAGCCTATATTCATCTATTATCAATCAAAGAACCCTTGTATATGTCTCAAATGTACCTTTATGTTAACCTCAACTTATAGCTTTCCTCAAATTTCCATGAATTGAAGTTATCTATTAAGAGGAAGCAATAAGACTAAGTCGTTACACACATTCAACTAAAGAACAACAAAAGCACAAACCTGGTCAAGGTCATTTGTTTCCACATATGCACCATCACCAAATGCCACTTCATCAGTCACCACTATCTCTTCACCTGGTAATAGAACGACCTCATCATCATTATCCCATTCCTCCTCAATGAATGGTGCGCCATACTGCTCTCCATTCTTTGGACCAGTTCCACTTTTTTGAAAAATCCTACAGAGCACAAATGCATCCTTTCCCACAAAAAGACAATAAACAAAATGCAACAACATCAATATCAAAAGAACCAAAAAGTTTCATTTAAAAAGAGAACTAAATTTTACAATTGATATATTGGTCTCACTTGAACAACCCCAGCTTTGTCCAAATCCTCATCAGTTAAGCGATACTCATGCATTACCCAATTGGTACGCTCACCACGTGGTGCCCTTCCAATATGATAAACAAGGGTCTTCTTCATCCCCACAGACCGTGAGTTCCAACGAATTGGACGGTCCTTCCCAGTCGTCTTCCAGTATCCTTTCTCAGTAGCTCGATTCGTCTTTGACCCGTTGCTATACTTCTTATCCAACATACTAAAAAAATACCACTCTAAATCCCTGGTCTTCAACTTCGACTTACCTAAAATCCCAAAATATAAAAAATCATTAAAAAACCAACAAAAACATTGATTTCTCTAAGAATCAATTGATGAGTAACTAATACACATACAATGGATAATTAATTTCTAAAAAAAAAATTCCGAAGGACCCAATTACACATGCAACAGAAAATTTTGAAATTTAAATTTTTTTCCCTATTTACAAAAAGAATTTCAGTACAATAAATGAGTAACTAAGAAATACACATAACAATGAAGAATCAATCAATTCAAAATAAAACAAAATTTAAAACACCCAGTCCACAAAAACAGAAATTAATCATAAAAAATAGAAAAAAAATCCAGACCTGGAAGATCCCACGGCTCAGATTTGTAGACATCAACAACAGCGATGGCATCGAATCGAAACGGTTTATTAGTAACTTTCCGTTTGAGATAATACCTGACAATCTCTTCATCAGTTGGGTGAAATCGAAACCCAGGAGCTAGTGAACTTGCTGAAGAAGAATCGCCACGCGCCATAAAACACACAACTCAAAAATCAAGCAAAAAAAGTTCAATTAATTTAGGGTTTTTTCTTCAAATTAAAGAAAATTGAAGCAGAAGCGAGAGAAAGTTTCGAAATTGAGGAGATCTGAAGGAACAGAAATAAAATTTGAGTTAGGATTCAGAGAATTTAAAGATTTTAATTTGGGATTTGATGGTTGAATCGTTGAGAACTGAGTTAAGTCATTGAAGGTTTTTGCGAAAGTAAAAGGTGAGAGCTTTATTTATTTGTTTAAATTTTTTTTTTTTTTTGGTACTGATTTTTCGAAGGAGAAAGGATAAGTTAAAGTGACAGCGTTGAATACGGATTTTTTTAATGTTGCCTAATGTGCATGACATGTGTGACGGTTGTTTTTAAACTTATTAAGATTTATATATGATTTGTGGATTTATATATGACGGTTAAAAAAAATTTATATATGATTTGTGGATTTATTTCCAACGCGGACTCTAAAATAACATATATATTTTAAAATTATTTTAAAAATTAATTAAATAGTTTTATTAAATTAAAATTATAAATCAATTAAATAATTTATAAAATTATGGCAATAATTTTATTTAATTAATTTTTTAATGAGAACCCTTTGTAAATGAGCATGTATATTTTTAATATGCACAACAACAGTCATAATTAAATAAATAAAATAAAATAATACGATAAATAATTAAAAAATAACAAATAGTTCTAAAATAAATAAAAATTGAATAAAATTAGAATTAGTTTATTAATTTATGTAAGTTAAATTTTAAGACAAAAATTAATTGAAAATTAGTCATTAATCAATGATTTATGCAGACTACAAAATATATATATATATATATATAAATGATACCATAGACGGTTAAGGATCTTAGGGGAAATATTGTAGATGTAAGAGAGATGTAAAAATGATATGAAATCACAGATAGTTCATGTCTCACACTCCAGTCACAGGCTAGACATGGAGGTTATCGAACCAAATGCAGTAAGAGTTTCACAAAGGTTCTGATGTGCTGGATCCTAATTTTTTAGGCAAGCACAGAGCACACGTTCTGCTACTTAAGAGATTCAGTAAGAAAATAAATAAATCTTTAAAGAAAACTAAAATATAAGAGAAAGTTCTTACTAAAAGCTTTTATTAGCCCAAGTAAAGGGAAGGTACAAAAGTTCTTTATCTGAAATGCATATTAAACATTATAAATGTGAACAATTTTAAGCAAAACTTTACTAGAGAGGAAAGATAGGCTTATCACTCTCTACTTTACTAGAGAGGAAAAATAGGCTTATCACTCTCTGCTATATTGTGTTTTTAGCCTAAAATGTATTTTGTCTTCTAACGCAGGAGGAGGCTTCTTTTGAGGAGGATCCTGTAGAAGCATGAGATTCTTCAACATGTGGAGAGGGGTCCTGATGTCTCCGTGATTGGTAGGGATTTACAGCTATCCTATGTCTTTAATGGAAGTGTGTCTTAACTTTACAGAGAGTGCACCCACCAAGTCTTGAAAATGGAACCCGAGACCCAAACCATGTGGAGTGATGGAGGTAAGTGGGACCTGAGCTGAAGCAGGAGTGGAATATTTGACATAGAAGTCAAATTTTCCTGAGGACTGTCCGAGATTGTCCCAGTTGTCTGGAGTAGGCTGGCCTAGAAAGTAAAATATTTTATCAAAATACTTTTTTTTAATACCCTAACTTTTGCATGGGCCATCAAAAGGGTTTTCAACCCATCGGGCTAAAATAAATATTTACAAGGCTTTTCAAAACTTTACAAATTTTACAAGCTTGTGGGCTTGATAAGGGGAAAATTCCAAAGCAGTCATCTTCATTGTCATTACCCAAATCTATGAAGGGTTTTGAATCTTCAGACATGTTGAAATTTGCAGAAAAAGTGGTCCTGGACTGGACTAACTGTTGCATTATGCTGAAATATTCTTCTTCTATTTTGGCAACTGCGAGGAGTGCACTGGCATAGGACTTTTGAGCAAGGAAGTTAGATTGGGAGGGAGAACTTCTAAGATATCCATGCTTTTAGAACCATCCTACAATTGCAGACTTTGAAATCTTTTCTGAAATTTTGTAGGAATTCCACCACTTTACTTTAAATTTTCTTTGAAGAATTAAATGCCATTATTGGAGGAGTAGTCAAGGTACCATTAGGAGACCCAAGGGATGAAGAACGTTGTACAAAGGCATTGGAGAGGAAACTTTTTCTCTGGGGAAGAAGGTTTGTAATGGGTTTCTAAGAGTTAAAAACCATTATGGATATCAAAGGGGAAGATGTCTGGGATAGGTTCATAGTTATTCCACCATCTGGTGAACCATGCAGGAAACTTTGATATATTGGCGTGACCACTAAGGAAAAATAACCATGAGTGGGTTCGATAACTATTTTGGATTAAAAAGGTGTTAAACCATGTCTATTCATAATCCCAATAGGAAAATGTTCGGCAAAAGTTTAATTTGGTTTGGAAATTTACAGGGAAGGCTTTTGGCTTAGAAAGCTTTAGGATGAAGGACTTTAAGGATTTTACAGGTAGAATATGAAAGGTCAGGAGAGCCTTTTATGGTAAAAGTGTTTGAATTCTGCGGAACCAGTAAATTTCAAAATAGTTTGATAAAATTCTTAGGGTTCGGAAAGATCCCAAGGGTTATAAAACTAATTTTTTGGAAAATGATTTTGTAGAGTAAAGAAAGGATCTTTATGATAAAAACCATCTTCAACAGTTAAATTTTTTTGAAAAGTGATTTTTGGTAGAAATTCAGAAGCTTTTAATTTTAGATTGTGATAAAATAATATGTGAGCTATTTTGTGTATCCACATGATTTAAATCACTTTAAGAAAAGGTTTTTTGAGAAGAAGATTCACCTTTCTCTGTTTTAGAAACCAATTTAGAAGCTTTACCTGAGGGACTTGGAAGTCCAAGAATACTCGGAGGCTCAGAAGCTAGAGGCTTCAGAGTAACCTGAATAGCTTTAAGAAGATCTGGGGTTCGAAAAATTAATTCAAACCATTATTGAATTTCAAGAGCTTTAAAAGAGTTATCTTTACTTTGTTCCTGGCCGACAATGTCATACCAAGACTTTATTGGTTTTTCAGCAGAAAGAGGAGGGGAGACTTTATCAGGGATAACTTTATCTGTCTCAATTTTTTCTTTATCTTTCTTTTTTCGAACTATCTTTATCTGTTTTGTAAAAATTCTCTGGTTAGAAAATCTGGCAAAGAATTTTCATTTCCTTTAATAAATTCTATATCAAAATCAAAGATACTCAAAATAGCTTGCCATCTAGCAAAAATCTGTTTTAATGCAATATTTTGAACATTTTTTTATAAAATCCGTTTAGCAGATTTACAATCAATACGAAGTAAAAACTTTTGATTAAGTAAATCAGACTGAAACTTTGTGATGCAAAGAATAATGAAAAAGATTTCTTTTTTTTATGGTAGAGTAGTTTTTCTATGTATCATTTTAGTGTCCTGAAGTGTACTGTACTACTACTTCCCACCCATTTTGAACTTGCTTTAAAATACCACTATATCCTAAGTAACTAGCATCTATCTCTACAACTTTAGGGAGACTAGGATCACCTAGGTAAAGACATGGGATTTCGACTATATGTTTCTTTATCTGTTAGATGACTTTTGTGTGTTCATCTGTCCAGGGAATAGGATTATTCTTTAACCTATCATGCAGGGGTTTGGCAATTCTATTTATGTTAGGATAGAAGTCTAGAACATAATTAAGACTACCTAAAAATCTTTGTAACTGGGTTTTATCTAGGATTTTATCAGGAAACTTGTTGGCAAACTCTAAGGATCCCTCTATGGGAATAATTGTTCCACATCAGATATAATGTCCTAGAAATCTGACTCTGGTTTGGAAAAGGGATATTTTCTTAGCAGAGATAACAAGACCGGAAGCTTTAATGACATAAAGAAAAGTCTTTAAATGCTTGTAATGCTGCTTAATAGAATTTGAAAAAATAAGCACATCATTAATATAAATATTGCAGAATTTAGAATAAAGATTGAAAATATCATTCATTATTCATTGAAATTATGAGGGTGCATTTTTCAATTTGAAAGGCATTATGTTCCACTCATATTGTCCAAAAGGGACTATAAAAGCGGTTTTGTAACGATGTTCTTTAGCAATCTATATTTGCCAAAACCCTGATTTCATATCAAATTTTAAAAATACAAATGCAGAATGAAGCTTTTGTAAAAGATATTTTTTGTTTGGAATTGGATACCTTATCCAATTTAGAGCTTTATTCAAAGGTTTGCAATTAATTACAAGCCTAGGTGTGCCTCTTTCTTGTTCTGAAGCTTTATTAACATAGAAAGCTACACAACTCCAAGGAGACCTGGATTTAGAGATTAATCCTTTGAATTCGAGGTCCTGGATTTCTTTCCTACAACACTGTTCTAATTCAGCATTCATCTGAATTGGTTTAGCTTTTAGTAGGAATGTTCTTCTTATCAAATTCTAACTCATAAGATAAATCAACAATGTGTTGTTTCCTTTTTCAGAAAGAATTGGGTAAATCAGAACAAACTTTTTAAACTATAATTTTCTGAAATTCAGAAATTTTTTCCTATAAATCTTTTGACTTTAACTATTGTTCAATTCTTTGAAAATGAACATTTTACTTTAAGTCGAACAAACCATTCTTTTTACTCCTAATCAGAAGATTAATCTGATTTTTATAAATAGAATGTGCTTTAACAAAATTAAGTTGTCTGGTTTTTGGCTTTTATAAAAATGGAAAAGAAATAAAAATTTTATCATCTTTATAATCTATCGAGTTATGAGTAACCATATAGGGAGTTATCAAATTAATGAATGGCGTCCCTAGGACTACTGAATAACTGATATCAAAAACAAGAAGAAAAGAAGTTTTCAGTAAAAATCCATTGTTTAAAATGCTAACTTCTGCTTTTCCATCTATATGCATTTTGGAACTATTAGCATAAGAGAGTTTTTCACGGGTGGTTTCCTGAAATTGTTTTGGAACAACATTAGTCTTTATGCAACTTAAATATGCTCTTGTATCAAACAGAGCAACGGTTTCAAATTAAAAATCTTTATTGAAAACAAGGGAAAATTTGACAATATATTTCCTTGAAGTAATTTGAGTTAGAGCAAAGAGGAAATCATTGGGGACTTTATCTATACTGGCTAAGGACTGAGGTTCTAAGCTCTTGGTTTCATCACTATCACTAGACTCTTAAGCTAGTTTGGTGACAAAAAACTGGATGAGGTCAAAATCCTTTTGTTGTTTCTCTTTAAGCTGCTTTATTTCAGACTTTATAGTCTTTGTCTCAGACTGGAGTACCTGAACATCTCCTAAAGGTTTCTTACCAAGCTTTTTTCTATTCAAAATGGTGGTAAGATCATACATATTGGTGCTAGTGAAGGCTAATTCAGTCTTTGGTGGTTCTGGCTCCTAAAGAATGCCTAAGCTGTTCTAAATATTTCTTCTACACATCAGGGTCATTGATGTGTTGAATAACATCTAGAATTAGGGTATGTTCTTTAGTTAGCATATTTATATGCTTTTCATCAGAACTAGACTCTGACTCAAGTTCAGAAGAGGAAGTGGTTGCTATTTTATCTATCTGGGGATAGCCTTGTCTTAAAGAAGGTGTCTCAGACTCAAAAGTTTCTATAAGTAAGGCTGAAAGCTTTACTATGGTTTCTTCTTCCAGGTCAAGTTCCTGAAGCTTTTTGGAGACTTTACACTATTTGGAAATATGTCCTTTCTTGCCACATTTGTAGCAAATGACATATTTCAAACTACTCTTTTTGGATTTGGAGATTTTATCTTTACTGTTAAAGGATTTTCTATGGGGTTTCTTATAGTAAGGTTCGTCAGAAGTCTTTTTCTTATGAAATTTCTTAGATTTAGAAAATTTCTTAGAAGAGGACTTTGACTTCTTACTACAATCTCCTTTACAGGCTTGGTTTTGGCTATAACTATAGTCAAAATTTGCAGAAGGATCCGAGTTCTTTTTTAGACTTTTTTAACTCCCACTTTAAATATTTTTGGAGTTTTAAGTCATGACAGATCTTTAATCCTTCTTTTTAGGTGGTACTGATTAATTCACCATAGGTAAGCTGATCATAAGCGATGATGTGGGTGCCAGAGGACTGTCTAATGGTGTTATGGACTCTTTCTCCTAAAAGGGTTGGGAGACCTAGTAGAAATTTCTCTTTCCAAAAAGGTTGGTTAGAGTCTGCTTTAAGCATTACCCTAGTAAGTAAGGTCGATCTATACCATTGAAAGTCACTAAGCTTTTTGCAATTTAGGTTGGATAATAGGTCGGCATTTTTGTCTTCAAGATGAGAGGAATATATATATATATATATATATATATATATATATTAATAAATAAATAATTAAATAATTTTAATAAATCATAAGTTAGTCAAATAATTTTAATAAATCATAAGTTAGTCAAATAATTTATAAAATTTAGCACTTAAAAATTCATTGTAATAATTTTATTTGGTTATTTTTTTTATTAAGAGTACATATATGTTTAATATATAAGGTAGATTTTTTTTAGTTAAATAAAAGAGCAAAATTTACTTTTAGTTGAATAAAATACATAGAAATATTTTAGGTTAAGTAGAATATATTTTTTTACGAAATAGGAGAGTGATAATTTAGATATAATAAAATTATAATATTATAAATGAAATAGAGAATGTATATTTTAAAATAAAAAATATTTATTTTTTATAGGAAAATATTATAAATTTTAATAATTTAACACATAAGATCTTAAGAGTGAATGTTGAATTATGAAGATGACATTTATCAAATTTGGAACTCAGCATTTAATAGATATTCCCTCTGTTCCTAAATAATTGACATTTAAGGATTCTTCACATAGATTAAGGAATGCATTTAATATATGTATAAAATACTATACTACCCTTATTAGCTTTATATAGAGTCCCAAAAGGAGTAGATATCCATTCAATTAATTCTCTGATATTAAATAAGAGTGAAATAGGAAAAAAAAGTAGTTAAAATGCGTTGGTAACTTAAAATGTCAATTATTTAGGAACAAAATTAGATTTCTAAAACGTAAATTATTTAGGAACAGATGAAGTATATTAGTAAAACAATTATATAAATTATAAATTATGTCAACCAGTTAATGAAACAATGTGTGATATAATTACTTGATTATTGATTCATATAATTAAACCATCAAATAGTTTCCTGTCTTTTTTTTTTGGAAATATGATTCATAGAACTGGAACAATGCCCAAGAGGGCTATAAGCAATCTTCAAGGACAAACAACCTTGAAAGAAATATCAAAATAAGAGGATCAGTACACCATCCTTAGAAGTGATTGCTAAACTGAACAACCACACAAGCACATAATAGGAATTCCCAACATTACATAACCAAGACTTAAAGAAAACATAAATAAGATACATAATAGAATAGCTAAATTATAAAGATCCAATCCTATAGATCAAACCATGGCTGTCAATGTGGCCCATCCCTAACATGAGTTCTCATCCTCCTACTGTAACAACTGCATATTATGAAGCAGGATGAGATCATTTTGTAACCTCAAAGCAGGATGAGATTCGTAGACCAGACCAAAAGAAAATAGAAAACACCCTTGCTCGACTCAGCAATCCGAAATCAAGAGCTATTAACACTGCTCCTTGACTCTGCTTGGACATCAGTGCTTCCTCAATACCGATCTACATGGCTATAGCCATTTCCATACAAAAGCAGGAGTATAAGAAAACTTGTGATAGTCATCTTTATCCTCAGCACACATCCTGCAGACTATTATAAACAAAAAACTCTATTATTATAACAAGACACTCTTACTTATGTATAATATTGCAAAAAACCCACGGAGGGCATGAGAAAACCCATGGAGGGCACTAGTAAAATAAGATGTAGAAGACGATCTCCAGTAGCTGAACTCTTCTAACGAAACAAACCTCAAATTGTTTCCTGTCCGTACTTAGTAAAAATTACACCTTTAATAAATGTATTATAGGATAAAATGTTTTTCTTTTTTGTTCACCAAAATTCATACAAATCATCATCACAACATATCAACTAAAAAAGTTTCTAAAGTCACATCTTACTTCCACCTGGGTTATTTGCAAAAATAATCCTAATTTATAGTCGTTGTTGTAGTGTAATCACGACATTTGAAACTTGACATTTTAAGATACGAATTTACATTTTTTGGTAAGTCGAAACATCGATCAAATATCTGGTGAACTGATGATGACGTGTCAGGCAAGTTGTGGATTATTAATCCATGTCAGATTAAATGTTTGACATGTCAAAACGTTGAGTTTCACCACTAACCCAAACGTTGCGTTTTGTTTATGAAGACCATCTTCTTCTTCTTCTTCTTCTTCTTCTTCTTCTTCTTCTTCCTGGCATTCTCCTTCTGCTGGTATCAACTTTACCGTTTATAAACAATGAAGAGCATGATAAAAAAAAATGCAATACCAATAACTCATTTATAGATACGACTCAGATAAATATATTTTATAACAACCCAGTAATCATTTTTCTCAATGAAAATCTCATGCATGTAGAACAGGAAATGGTACAAAAAGAAAAATGTGACCTTGGTCTTTTGTGAGCAACAAGGACTTCAACTTTGAGGGGTGAGTTCAATAAGCTCATTACAGGGTTGGTTTCTATTGCCAGTAAAGTAGCTCAAGCTAAAAAATTTAGTGGATGGGTCAAGCCCAAATCAGAGTCGCTTAGCATAAATACAACGACGGCAGGGGAGGAAGAGCCTCCCTTCGTCATCGCCATCATTTTTCTCAACTACTACATATATATTATATGAACTGAGGCAAGAGAGACAGAGAGACCATAGAAAGGGAGGTATGCTTTTATGACACCGCAACATGGGCATAAATCACTTTAGAGATACCAACCCTCGTCCTTTGACCTTATGTAATTAGAGAAACCAAGTGATGCACCACAGCTACATTCACATATCCATATCCCCAATTCATGAATTCCTTTTTTTCTTTAAGAACGAGCACCTATTCTCCTCCTTTTCCATCACCAATTAGTTTGAGTACTAACCCTTATATGCATCTTTCATTTAAAATTAACAAATTACTCATCGGAAGTGTATGAGCATTAACAAATTACTCATCAGAATATTAGTCACTTCTTTTCTTTATTAATCCCAGCATGGTTAAGATTGCAGTCTACCACTTCATAGCCATACTCTTTAGCAAATTGCAATCCTATCAACAGAGCTTAAGTTTCCAGTTGTGTCAGAATTAATTTTAATCGCACCCTGTGCTGGCAGAAACCATTTATCCTGGGCAAGATTCAAAACTACTAGGGAGTGATGAGTCCCAATTCGATTTAGAAATTAGTCATAGTGGGAAGATGCATAGCGCACTAACCCATCCACCGAGAAAGTAACCTGATGAAACCGATACAAATTTGGTACTTCTCAAGTGTCTCTTTCATATCCTGGGAATTGACATCAAGATGATCAACGATCAAGAACCAAAACCTAGAACTATCTAAATTTGTACTAGATCCAATGACCCGATTCGAAGGAAACCTAGAAAGCTTCCAAGAAATAAAGGTCAAAACATCAATTGTCGTGCCAACATTTCCAGTGCCGACGATGGAGATTTTGGTGCGGCGATTGGTTGCTGAAGGTGGGGATGCGTTGTGAATGGGTTTGAAAAAGGCTTGTGGAAGGTCTAAGCCTCCAGGGCTAAGTGAGGAAGCTGAAGGGTTTCATAACCGAGAAGAAAAAGATGAAAATGGGTAAGGAATAAAAAGAAGAAGAGAAGAAGATGGTTAAGAGTTTGTTTAAAAAAAAAAGAAGAAGATGGTTAAGAGGAATAAAACGCACCGTTTTATTTTGTTGACATGGAAAAAGTTATTTTAATTTGACCAATTAACTAAAATCTCGCCTGACACATCAACATTCTTTCATCAGATATTTGATCGGTGTTTCGACTTGCCAAAAAATGTAAATTCGTGTCTTAAAATGTCAAATTTCAAACATCATGATTAAAAAACAATTATAAGTCAGAATTTTTTTTACAAATAACCCTTTCTTATATAGTCATGAAACTCAAATATAATTTTTGATAATTTTAAAAATATATATTCATAAATTAATAAGTTTCAAACATTAACAGAATACAATAAATGAAGCAACTTAAAAATTGATTTTAACTCAGAAGTTATAATAAAACATAACAAATCACATTTTTGATTGTCCTATGTAGAGTAATTGTTGAAATTCTTTTCAATTAAATTTTTGCTATACTAACTCATCCTTATCTTCTACATTGATGCTACAACAATTTTTTTTTAAAAAAAGAAGCATATATATATATAAAAATATTACAGACATCAAATTAAATAATAACAGATAACATAACAATTAAATTTAATTAAAATTTATAACAACGATAAAAATATCAAATTGAATTGTCAAAATTATTAAAATTTAATTTTTTAATAAATTGAAATTTAATTTAAATTCTAGAAAATTGAATATAAAAAGTAAATAATATATGCATAAAAATCTAAATTTACCCTATATAAAAATTGTCAAAACATTCATCTAATATTGTCTTCACGGACAATTTTTAAATACATATTGTTTTACCGATTAGCATAACATATATAGTGTTGTCTCGTCAATATGATAAAACTTGCATTCCTCAACATAAGATTTAACTTCACGACAGATTATTCTTGCATTAGAAAACAGAATTTTAAATTAGAAGATAGCAAAGAAATGCATTTCTATATTACTATTGTAAAAATCAATACTAAATATACAACAAGTGTGAAAAAAATACTGTTGCATGTGATGGCAGAATAATTCATCCGTGTTTTAGCCATTCATCCCTGATAGTAATAATAAATATTTGTACGATTTAAATTATAAAAAATTTATATTAGGATTGAAGGATAAGGATTGATATTAAAAATAAGAATTATAAGAATCTATAGAAATATTCTAAAATTATGGTTATATTAAGCTACTTCTATGTTTTTTTTTATTCTAAGCTATACATGTTATGGAGCAGCCTACACACCATGAAGATGAGCATGATCAAGAAGGCAAGGATCAAGTGGAAGAAGTTTCTAGTCCGATTAGCATGCCTCAAGGACCTATAACAAGGTCTAAATCTAAGAAGCTTCAACAAGCCTTAA
>CATIWM010622931.1:0-12440 GCA_949671775.1 Mallotus repandus
CGTGAAAGAAAATCACATATTTATAAAGACGCCACCCTGTAACCCTAAATTGGTTACAGGATAAAAATCAAATAAATTATTTATTATTTATCTAAAAAATAAATAAATAAATTTTATCTACACATTTATCTAATAAAATAAAAATAATTATCAAAACAACCTAATTAAAATCTAATAATAAATGATAAATAAATAAAATAAATAAATAAATAAATTTTTGAAAAAAAAAAACAGAAAAGATATAAAAATGGGAAGAGTGGGCCAAATAAATTTATTTGGCCGAAAGGCCCACTTTTTTTTTTTTTTTATTTTTTATTTTTTATTTTTTTTTATTTTAAATTTTATTTTAAAAATAAATAAATAGATAAACTTTACAATAAATTTTAAAAATAATTTACAATTTAGTTCTAAACTAATAAATTAAATCCAATAAATCTAATTTCACAGTCTATTTTCATCATCGGGTCCTCTGTCGCATCCATGCTCTAGTCATCCCGAAATTGGGTGCTTACAACATAGTTTGTTCCCATAAAGCAAAGTACCATCATCTGAAATCACAAAGTCTACCCTGTTACCCTGCTTGACTTGCTCTTTTATCTTCACCATATGTTCATCCTGGCCTTATGCCTCTCTAACTCTATCAACCAACTCTGGTTGAACTTTCAAAGTAGCAAGCAATGGTCCTTTCTCACCCTGAGCTAACTCAACATTCAAAGCCCTTAATTCAAGCAACAATGGAATTCTTATAGTGTGAATATAAGATAAGCTACCTGAGGATGTCCTACTAAGTGCATATGCTACCACATTAGCTTTCCCTGGGTGATACTCAATAGTGAAATCATAATTTTTTAGGAGTTCAACCCATCTCCTTTGCCTCAAGTTCAACTCTTTTTGGCTTAGTATATACTTCAAACTCTTATGATCAGTGAAGATCTGACACTTCTCACCATACAAGTAATGCCTCCAAATCTTCAAAGCAAAAACAATTATTGCTAGCTCTAGGTTGTGTGTAGGATAGTTCAACTAATGTGGTGTCAATTATTGAGAAGCATATGCAACCACCTTACCCCGTTGTATTAACATACAACCCAAACCATTTCTAGATGCATCACTATATACAACATATTCTAACCCTGTCACTGGGAGTGTCAACACTGATGTTGAAGTTAAACATGCCTTTGCTTCATCAAAACTATCTTGGCATTCTTCATTCCATACAAATTTCACATTCTTCCTTAGCAGCTTTGTCAAAGGTGATGCAATGATGGAGAAGTTCTGCACAAATCTTCTATAGTAGCCTGCTAACCCTAGAAAACTACGCACCTCATGCACACTGGTAGGTGGTTTCTAACTGAGAATTGCTTCAATCTTCTTTGGATCAACATAAACTCCCTTAGCTGAAATGTCATGCCCCAGAAATACAACTTCTCTAGCTAGAATTCAAACTTGCTAAACTTGGCATATAGTTGTTTGTCCCTCAGTGTTTGTAGCACAATTCTCAAATGCTCCGCATGCTCTTCCTTTGACCGAGAATACACCAAAATTTCATCAATGAATGCCATAACAAAAGTATCAAGATAAGGCTTGAATACCCTGTTCATCAAATCCATGAATGCAACAGGAGCATTTGTTAACCCGAATAGCATCACTAGGAATTTGTAATGCCCATATCGAGTTCTAAATGCTATTTTAGGCATATCTGCTGCTTTAATCTTTAGCTGGTGATACCCAGACCTCAAGTCAATCTTTGAAAATACTCTAGCTCCTTGTAACTTATCAAATAAGTCATCAATCTATAGCAGTGGATACTTATTGTGTATGGTCACCTTGTTCAGCTGTCTGTAATCAATACACAATCTCATGGTACCATCCTTCTTCTTTACAAATAGAATTGGTGCTCCCCAAGGTGATACACTAGGTTTGATATTGCCTTTGTCAAGTAATTCTTACAATTGCACCTTCAATTCTTTCAATTCTACTGGAACCATTCTGTATAGAGCTTGTGAAATAGGAGTTATCCCTAGCTGTAAATTGATACTGAACTCAATCTCTTTGTTAGGTGGTAACCCTGGAAGATCTTCAGGAAATACATCTGTAAACTCATTTACCATAGGAGGGCTGCCTAGCTTTTGCCCCTCTTTTTCAATGTCAATGACATGTGCTAAGAATGCTTCATACCCTTTTCTCACCATTCTCCTAGTTGTGAGTGCTGAAACCATGTTATAATGCTCTAAAACTTTTTCACCTCTAAACACTATTTTACCACTAGCAGGCATCTGAAACTTTACTTTCTTCTTATAACAATTAATTAGTGCTTGATATTTGGTTAAAACATCCATGCCAAGAATAACATCAAACTTTTGAAATGGTAATGGCACTAAGTCTTCTTCTAATTTCTGACCCCTAAATTCTAGCTCACAACCCCGATAAACATGTCTACAAACCATTGATTCACCCACTGGCATGTCTATAACTAAACCCTGGCCCATCACACTCTTTTCTTTTTGTATGCATGATGTAAATAATGATGCGATGAATGAATGAGTTGCAACTTGATCAATTAAAGCATAAGCATTATCACCAAAGACAGTTAACCTACCAGAAATGACATCATATGATGATGTTGCCTCCTGTTGTGTCATAGCAAAGACCTTAGGCTATACTGAAGGTCTCTCTATCTGTGCAGGTTGAATAGGTTATATTGATGAAGATGCACCACCCATACTACTAACACCAGCTCCTAAACCTCTACCTACACCTCTACCCAAACTAGAAGTCCTACCTACTTTACCAGCTATGATCTGGACTCCTCTACCAATACTAGTGCCAAATTGTGTAAGACTAGGACATTCCCTCCTAATGTGCTCAGATCCACCACACTCAAAGCACTGGATGGTCATCTTCCTACAGTTTCCTCCCTCGTGTACACTGCCACAAGTAGTACAAGGGGTGGTCCTTCTGAATGAACTACCTGCATTGGCAACAGGTTGTCTCACTGAGCTTTGGTTGAACTGAGAGGACTGTGGCCTATAAGTGCCTGACCAATTCTAAGGTCCTCTACTGCCTCTAAATCCTCCTGTCTCTGGCCTTTGCTAAGATGTACCAGCTCCTTTACTGAATCCTCTTTTTTTTCCTGCCCAAATTGGAGCTTTTGACTTTCCTTCTTATTCAATTTCTTCTCTTAGCTTCTCTATCTCAATTGCTTTCTCAACCCAGCCCCTAAAATATTATCCCTCATATAGTGATAGCTCATTCTTTAGAACTGTCTGCAAGCCCTCCTTAAAACTATAGCACTTTTAAGGCTCAGTTGGAAAGATATCAGAAGCATACTTATACAAATCTTTAAATCTATCAACATATTCTCGTACAGTCATACTTCCCTGTTTCAAGGCAATGAACTCATTCTGCCTCTTTGCTTTGAATGCTTCAGTTAAATATTCTCTGCAAAATTTTGTCTTGAAAACATCCCAAGTCAACTGGTCCCTATGCAGCATTCTAACTCGTGCAAACCAAGCATCTGAGGTGTCATGCAGCAAACCATACACATTACTAACCTTTTGTGCTTTTGTGAGCTCAAGTGTATTAAATGCTTTCTCTATTGCTTTTAGCCACCTATCTGCATCTCTAGAATCAATTGAACCATGAAAGTCGAATGCCCCACATTTCTTAGCATGTTCAATTATATCACCAGGCCTTCTCCTCTGTTCTTAGGCTGCCAAAGTAGTAATAATAGTATTTGCAAGTACCCTGGGATCAAGTTGTAACACATGCACAATAGGGGGAGGGGGAGGTGGAGGCTCTTCAACATTAGGGGTCTTAGCTTCAGACTCTAGCTCTGGGTTAGCGCAACCCCTAGACTCTGCCCTGTTACTACCCTGTTGGCCAACCCTCCTTTTTCGAGGTGCCCTATAACGGTCTCTTCTTGGTGGCATCCTATAAATATAACAAATGCATTTTCAATATTTCATAAAACAACAACAAAAGTATAGTTTAAAGGACCATTTAATAAAGCTCTGATACCAAAAATGTCATACCTCGTCTCACGTAGCCCAAGATGGATGTTTAAAACCAACCATTCAGTAAAGGATTTAATTTAATCAAATTATATTATAATTAAAATTATATTAGCTAAAAGAATTAAAATAAGCCTGATGTACTCATGTAATTGAAAATAAGAAAAACCTTCCTATAATTTGATGAATTTATGATTGATAACTATAATATAGGATAATTAAGTAACATAGGAAAATCACATTTTTATAACTAGATTGATATTAATCTTTGCAAACCAAAGACATGGTAGAGTAAACATTATTAAGCAATATAAATTACTTTTATACATAGTTGCCTACACATAAATCCTAGCCCCCATCATTTGACTTTAGAACATATTCTTTTACAAAACTTATATAAACAAGATTTAGAAACAAAAGTACAAGGCTTCTCTAATGAGGATGTTGGCTAACCTTAATCTGAAATTTCTATACACACTCTCTTAGCTCAATCCACCCACTATCAAGCCCTATTATCTGATAAAAATTTTATAAAATAGAGTAAAATGAGTGCAAAAATACTCAATGAATAGATATTCCAAGCAGAAAATGATTTGGTTAAACCAAATATAATAATTTTCTCAAATCAGCATAATAAGTAATTAAAATCAAATTGCAATCCACTTGAAATATCAAAGCTAGAATAGCTTAGTCAAGTAAAACACATGCCTTTACAAGCATTAATACAATCTTTCACATTTATTAACCATCCCTAAACAAGCATCACAATCAAGCCATAACATACAGGCCATCACTAATTCAATCTCTAGGCACACTTGAAGGCTAACCCTTCAACTACATTAGCACGGAACAACCCTTCTTCCTTCACCGCCCTGCAATCAAGTGCCCTATTGTTTATTGCATAATAACAACCAACATAATCTCAAATTTTCATATATCATCTCATCACATCAAACAACTCATATAGGGTGGTAATACACAAACCAAATACCATTTTCACCAAATAATCAATCAAAATAACATTATCACATTTATGGTTTAATAACCATTCAAAATCAATCAATCTTTATCATAGTTCAAAAAAGTGAAATCAGGTTGAGCATAAGCTCATTTTAATCACTAAGTAACAAAAAGGATCTCAAATCAGTTTACCAAAACAAGTATATATAAATAACACTTTTAACTTGTAAACTTAAGAACTTAAAAGATTGAATATAATCCAAGTACCAAGAATCTGATTTAAAACAATTACAAGCCACCAATTCATATCCATGAATTAACATCAAATATATCATTTTATTGCCATTATAAAAATATTTAAAGGGCTTGAACATCTACTCATAAAATAGCTTTCCAAAATAAACAACCGATACACTGATTTGCTTAATTGGTACCAGCACCTTCCTTTTCTTTTCAAGCACCTTCCTTTTCTTTTCCAGCACCTAAAACATGAAATTTCATTTCAAATTCATTAATATAACATTCCCACATACTTCCCTAACCATGCATCCCCCATATGATATGCAAAATATGTAAACCAACTCAATTTCACAATTCTGCCCCTTTAACTCTAAAAGGGTTGTTTCAAGCCAAACTTGCAAAAATTCCCCAAACTTGTAGAAAATGAATCTCAAGCTCAAATTTTAATCACTCTTAGATTCATATGTATACTAAATCTTATAAAAATTTCACTTAATTGTGACAACTATAGAATGAGATATAGGCAACTGAACATAACCAGGTCAACATGCATGAACAGACTAAGCATTAAAATGTTTTCAATTATCAGTCTAACTTCCTAACTTATTCAGCTCAACCTCAAAGATAGTTTTATAGGACTCTTTTAAGTTTCCATATAAGCAAAGAAAACTCAATTTGGAGCTCTCTAACTGAAGTTATGATAGAAACACTAAGACTATTAAACCTGACCTCTAGAACCCGAGAACAGCATTTTATAAACCCTAATTGAAATCAACCAAAACACTCAAAATACTTACCTAATCAATCACCTGAGAACTTATGGATGATGAATAATGGTCTAAAATTATTTTAATTCCTCAAAATCAGCTTGCAAAAGTCATCTCCACTTGAAGAATTAAGAACCTCTTCTTAACTTCTCTTTTTCTCTTCCTTTTCTTTTCTTTTCTTTTCTCTTTCCTTAACATCTAAGGCTGCCCACTAATGATCACGACTTGGAGAATATTTTAGAGTTAAAGTAGAAAGATCGGATTATAAAATACTCATTTTGACCCTTAATGAAAAGCTAACTTTGCCTATTAACTCTCAAACTTCCAATTATGCATTATGGGACATTTATTTGTTTCAATTGAATCATTATCATCCTAAACTCTTTACTTTATTTTTATTATTAATTCCTTTTATTCTTATAATTTCACTCATTTTGAGTATCATCAAAATTCTAACGCTTTGATCGAGTTTAAGTCACAGCTTAACTCGATACATTAGTCTAACTATATATACTATCTTACACTTAAGTTTCATCAATAAAAGTGTAAATGAAAATGTAATATGAATACTAATGTACCTATAATTATGGTATGGATGTGATAATAATAGCTAACATCCCTAGAATTTAGAATATTAAATAAGCTTGGCACTCTTTTTCTTTGAATAACTTTTCAATTTCTTGAGAACTGTTTTTGGTTTTAATGATCGATGATATGAATTCTGATTTTAGCTTGCTTGTGTGATGTGCATCCTGATATTACTGTGCATTACAATATTGATCGTATATGCATGTTTGACATAAATTCAATCCAATTATATTCATTCAGCATGGGCATATATGAAAAATCAAAGAACATTCCTATATCATATGGAACAACTTCTAAGAAGAGAGGAAAATTTGAAAAAAAAAAAGAGGAAAAAAGAAGAGAGAAATGAAGAAAAAGAAAGAGTGAATAAAGGGCTGGTCAGGCAAAAAAAATTAGCTAAATAAAAGTGAGAAAATATTCAGTTAGAAAATCCAAAAAAGACTAGTTGATGCCAAGAGTTGTATTATGTGATGTAATGAGGGTTCTCAATTTTTCCCTAATGAATGAGTAAAGTTGAATTTGAAATTTTTCTTCAAACATTATATATTCGTCTTTATTGTACTGCATAAGTATCTGAATGAAACAAATAAAACATAATGTAAGCTAGAGAAATCAGAGCTATGAGATCACTATTTTAGTTTTGTTTTCTCTTCATGTCACTTCTTTGTGATTCATTTCGTAAAGTCTAGTGTCCCCTTGTACCTAGAGAATTCAGGTGGCTCAATAACTTGTATTGTAATCCATACCTTGTAGCTGTCATCAATCAGTGCATCAGCAGCTATAGATTCCTCACCTTTTCCAAGTTCCACTAAGGGCAAGTTCAGTTAATTTCAGTGTCAAGAACTCTCTTCAGTCAGTTCACTCACTCCTTTGCGTATTTAATACAAGGGAATGACAGGTGTAAGACTGATTCAGTTTTCCATGATCCTAGCATCTTGTTAACATTTTCATGAACAAAAACTATTAGAAACTGGGAGCAAAATGTAACTTTGAAGGCCAAAATGTAAATAGATTGGGGGGGGGGTAAAATAATGAGTCTGCACTCAAAGACTAAAGATGGAACACTGAAGTATAAGAGTCAACAAAAAGGTTCTAGGGGCAGAAAAGAGTAAATTACAAGCATACGGATATATCAGTCAATCAAGGAATTCTAATGTTAGGACTCCATCCTTCAGTCAGTCGGTCATCTATTAAAGGAATTGTATCAGCAGCTCAAACATCAGAAGCATCCAATGCTCAAATCTGCAAGCTATTGACAAAATGCCTCATTCTCACACTCCAAGTTGCAAGCATAACTTGGCTCCAAACAAACGACCCATTAGGATCATGTATATCATACATAGCATGCATACACTCGCATACATCTGTTATGAAATACTTGCTTTTTGTAATGAAAAATATTTGAGACAAGTTAAAGTTGTATGAATACTCTACAACAAACATTCAAAATTAGTGTTGTAAAAGTGCAGGAAAGTAGTTAGAGTTCGAAGAAGTGAAAATAGGAAGAGTGACTTAATGCTTAATGGGCCTAGTTAATAAAAAGATATCATTTGCAGAAGCCTCATCCTAGGAAATCTCAAGAAGTTAGATAGAAGGCTCAAGCTCTCCACACTCAACATCTATCACTATAGCCTCATCTGGAGCATTATCTGGAATATCGCCTAAAGCCTCAAAAGAAGAGAACCTACCACTATAAACTAAAAGCAAGAGATGCTCCTGAGTGTACCTCTGAAAGCTATAAAAAGCTTAAGTGAAAATGAAGCATCAGATCCCTAGAGAGCCTCTCTCAATTTCTGACCAGTCAGAGCAAAACTCTGCAATATCAAGGTCAATATAGGGTATAGAGTGCAATGATAAGAAGGTCCAACACACCAGCAATGCAGTCATCAGCCCAGAAAAGGGAAAAATGCACTCGAAACTTATAATGAATGCACTCTAAAACTTCTTTGATCATAACATAAGGCCTCTGATTACTAAAGCTTGTTTTTTGCAGGGAATGTCAGAAAGAGAAATTATCTTCTTTGTCATAGCATCAACGATAATAATAGAGTATTAAAACCCCTGTGATTAGAGACATCATTACCACAATAAAAAAAGGAAGAGCGTAAAAGAATAAAGTTTAATTTTGACAAAATTTCTTTGCTTAGAAACAGACCAGACTAACTTATGGTATTTTGTACAGGGAAAACAAAAAGAAGGAAGAAGGAAAAAGAACCAGCACAACAGTAAGAATGGGCAAGAAGGCAAATGCCAATCGCACATCAAAATATCAGCTTGTGTGACAAGCAAACATCCTGATGAGTACTCAAGGGAAGTAACAAAACTCTATCTCTTTAGTTTCTGTGATAAAGTACATCCTCAAAAAAAATTCGAAAATTCAAATAAATTCATCCATTTCATGAGATCATGCGCAAAAAAAAAAAAAAAACTTATCTCATGAACTTTGATCTTAAGGGCTCCCTTTTATTAGCCTCACAAAGTTCCGACGTCTAGTTGATGATTTTGTGTTGCGAGTTTCTAAACTCTAATCAATCTAATGCTTGCTTTGCACTCGAATGAAGGGAAGAATATGTGAAATAAAATATGTGGATTTACAGTATAAATTGCTTGAATTTTAGAGTATTATTTCAGTCTTTGGAATAATAAATGTGCATCTAATCTACTTCAATGCTCGAATGAGTATGAGTACAAAATTCCTTGACGGTATCCACGCTGAGTAATACAAGAAATGCGGGGAATACTAAGAGGAGAATCAAAATAAGAGCAAACACTTTTAATATACTCTAATGCTCAGAAATGAGTAAGAGTATCAATGTGAATCCTTCGGCGGTATCCATGCTGAGTAATATAGGAAAGGCGGGGGAATACTAAAAGAGAATCATGTTAAAAGCTGCTCCATTTACTCCAATGCTCTTTAGGAGTATGAGTATCTGAAGGACCTTTCCAACGGTATCCATGCTGAGTAATATGAAAAAGGTAGGGAAATACTCGGATAAGGAAGTAAAGCACAAAAATAACACAAAGACTGTTGTAATACTCAGAATTCTATCTCTTTATGCTCATTATCCACAAGTTTTGTCTAGCAAATTTTCCTTGAATTCAGGTGTGAAAGTTAGCTCTTCACGTGGTAAATAATACATTCTCAGCATAAGATGGTTAACAATACCTCTGACTTTGCGAATTGTAAATAATGATAGCCATCACTATCAAAATTAGTGAGATTTGTTGAGTGCACATTATCTTGTGATAAATTAATGAATTTGCTAAATTATAATGTACTTTTGTACAATTATCATATTCAAACTAACTTTAACTTCAACAAGTCTTCAGGAATTTCAAATCCAAAAGAAGATGTCCAACAAATGGTATCAGTACTAACACTATCAAATCAATCATGGTCAGCAAGCAATGAAGGTAGCTGATCAAAGTCAATTAGTAAGAATTCAAAGTCCATCAGTAGAGAAATTCAAAGTTAATTAGCCAGAAACTCAAAGCAATCAATAAAAATTCCAATCAGTCAGCACAAATGTACAGTTGATCAACACAAAATCTCAAAATCCCAGTCAACATGAAACTCAAAAGGTATCTGCATTTTTCATACACTGCACTCAGTCTCGGTTATATGTTATGTGGTAACTATAATTCAAATTTTAAGTTCATACAGTTATATGCTACATGGTAGCTATAACTCAAGTCATTTAGTTATAAGCTAAATGGTAGCTATAACTTAATTTCAAATTCACTTTGTTATATACTACACAGTAATTATGACACATTTTTAAAATCACTTCGCCAGACGTCGCACAGAGAATATAGTGAAATTCATCAATCACTTCGCTAGACGTTCCACAGGAAATATAGAGAAACTTTCAAATCATAGTTCACTAGACGTTCCACAAGAACTATAGCTAGACACTACACAATAGTTATAGCATCACTTCGCTAGATGTCCCATAGGGAATATAGCAAAATTTATCACATAGCTAGATGTCCCATAAGGAATATAGCTAATTTCACTTCACTAGACGTTCCGTAGGGAATATAGTGCAATCAGCTAGACAGTACATATTAGTTATAGCATCACTGCTAGAGGTTCCATAGAAACTATAACACATTTTCAAATCACTTTTTCACTAGACGTCCCACAGGGAATATAATACAATCAGCTAGACACTACACAGTAGTTATAACATCACTTTACTAGACGTCCCATAGGGAATATAGCAAAATCAATCACATAGCTAGACGTCCCATAGGGAATATAACTAATTTCTTTAAAATCACTTCACTAGACGGTCCACAAGAACTATAGTGCAATTAGCTAGACACTACACAGTAGTCATAGTATCATTTCGCTAAACATCCCATAAGAAATATAGCGAAATTCATTAATCACTTCGCTAGACGTCCCACAGGGAATATAGCGAAATTTATCACATATCTAGACGTCCCATAGGGAATATAGCTAGTTTCACCATTCACTTCACTAGACATCCCATAGGGATTATAGTGAAATTTACTTTAGCATTCTGCATGATGTTGCACAGTATCATAAGCATTGATCACAAACCGAAGTCTCAAGATACACAAGTAAGTATCCTAACTCTTTTCTTTTGAAATTGTGTGCTTATTTGCTTTGTTGCAATTTGTCAAGCAAACCGCGACAAAGGAGGGCAACTATAAGCACCTAATTTCGGGATGATTTGAGTTTGGATGCGATAGAGGATCTAATGATAAAAATTGACTGTAAAATTAGATTTATTGGATCTGATTTATTAATTTTGAATTAAATTGTAAATTAATTTATTTTAGGAAACATTTTAAATTTTATTACATTATTTATTTATTTGTTTTAAAAAAAAAATTTTTTAAAAAAGAAGAAAAGAAATTAAAAAAAAGAAAGTTAAAAAATAAAAAAAAAGGCCGCATATGGCCCAACTCAAAAGAAGTTAAATGAAAACAATTTCGCAAAGTGGCCATATATGGCCACAGTTGGCCAATTAAAATTTCATTTGTTCTTTGAACTGGTCAGAAAACTATATTTTCAACCGGAAATAGAGACTTTCGACCGGTTCCGTAATTTATTATTTTATTAATCTTTATTATTTGTTTTTATTTTTATTATTAATTTACTTTGATTGGTTGTTTTATTTGATAAATATGTTTCTTTTATTAGATAAATTATAAAAATAATTTCATTTTATTTTATTTTATTTTTAAAATTTTTTATTCTATACCCAACTTAGGGTTACAGGTTGTATCTCTTACTTCTCAAAAAAAAAAAAAAAGGGGAGGCTCCTAGGGTTTTATTTTTTTCTCTGCTTTCTGATTTTTAGTTGGAGCCAAAAAACACAGTCCTCTCTCTTTGATTTTTACGTACTTGTTTTTCTAGTTCTTGACCATCATTCAGATCAAATAAAACTAAAATCACAAACAAAAACAATAAAAGTCACAGGCTTCCACCAATGGTGATCACCTTCTTAGAGAAATCAATACTACATCTCATTCTCATCTTCATCTCCTTTCTTTTTATTTTGATTTTAATTTTAGTTATTTATTTTATTTGATTTTTTTTATTTATTATTTTAAATCATTTACTGATGATTTTCTTTATTTGATTATTTTTTATGGAACGACATGAACAAACTGAAGGAAAATAAATTTTAAAAATTAAAAAAAAAAATTTCTTTTTCGTATTTGTTATTGGAATTTGATTAAATTTCAATCACAAATTCGTGGGCTTATTTCTTTGATTTCATTTTATTATTATTATCATTTTTCTTTTCGTTGATTTTCATTAGTTTTTGGGTTTACTAATTCATTATTTATGTTGGTTTAGTTCTTTGTTTTATTTTTTTTAGGAATATTAGGT
>CATIWM010623113.1:0-13040 GCA_949671775.1 Mallotus repandus
ATGTACTTCGACGGGGCAGTCAACCAATTCAGAGCAAGAGTCAGGATTACACTCCTAACACTAGAAGGAGAAGTGGTGCCAATTGCTAAGAAGCTAGTATTCAGAGTCACAAACAATGAGGCAGAATATGAAGCATGTGCATTTGGCATGGAAGCTTTGATAGCTCTAGGAGTGATAGAAGTTAAAATATTTGGGGATTCCATGTTGTTAATCAATCAGATAATAGAAGAATAGGACCCGAAAGAACAACACCTGAGGCCATATCTAAGCCACCTGCAGTAACTCGCCTTATCTTTCCAAAAATGCAAATTCATCCATCTCCCTAGAAACCACAACTAAATGGCTGATGCGCTCTCTTCTTTAGCATCAGTATGGGAAGGACCAACCAAAATTCCCATGAAGCCTCTAATCCTACTCAAATCAGAGAAACCTAGCCATAAATGCCTCAGAATAGTAGAAATGAAAGTAGACAACAAACCCTGGTTCTACGATATACAACAATACCTCATAACGAGAATTTACCCTGAGAAGGCAGTCGAAAAAGACAAGGCAGTCATCTAGTAACTGGCATCAAAATTCACATCACACCAAGGCATATTATACAGAAGAACTTCATATGGGATACAACTTAGATGTCTGGATGAGATAGAAGCTGCTAAAGCAATGGAAGAAGTACCCGAGGGTGTTTATGGTCCGCACATGAATGGCGCCATCCTAGCTAAAAAGTTAATAAGATAAAGCTCTTTTGGATAACGATGATGGAAGACTGTATCAAATTCATAAGAAGGTGTCACAAGTGCCAAATTCATAGGGACATTAGCCATCTTCCCTTAATAGAGCTACATTCTATCTTTTCTCTATGGCCCTTCTCAGCATGGGGTTAGACATAATCAGAGAAATTCATCCAACAACCTCAAATGAACACAAGTTTATCCTAGTAGCAATCGACTACTTCACAAAGTGGGTTGTAGTATAATCATACATAAAAATGAGGCAAAACAAGTAGCAAGGTTCATCAGAAAAAATCTATTCTGACAATATAGGATTCCCCATCATATAGTTTAATGTAATGGTGTTCAGTTCTAAGGGGAAGTGAGGGAATTACTAAGGCGTTATAAGGTGGAGCATCAAAAATCCTCACCTTACCACCCACAAGCAAATGGGGTGGTCAAAACAGCAAATAAAAACATCAAAAAGATCTTGTCAAAGATGACTCAGACTTACCGTGATTGGGCAGATAGACTACCATACACATTGTGGGGATACAGAACAACAGTCAAAACTTCAACAGGAGCCACTCCTTTCTCACTAGTATACGGATCTGAAGAAGTACTCTAAGTGGAAATAGAAATCAAATCACTATGAATAGTAATTGAACTCAAACTACTCGAAGTATAATGGGCTCAACAAAGGCATGACAGCCTTACTACTGTGGATAGTCAGAGGCTCAAAGCATTGTATTATACGCAACTATATCAAGCTCGACTGGCTAGAGCCTTCAACAAGAAAGTGAAACATAAGAGTGTGAAAGTAGGAGACTAGGTGCTAAAGCAAGCCAAAAAAAATGTATCAAACCCTAAAAGAAAGTTTAGGCCAAACTGGGAAGGCCCATGTCTGGTCAAAACTGTCCTATCAAGAGGAGTTGTCAAGCTTATGGATTCTGAAGGAATGAGTTCTCTAAGCCTACCAACATGGACCACTTAAAGAAGTACTATGTCTAGAGCACGTTGAGTTGAAAACCAAACAAAGACAGCTCAGGCAAAAATTAGGGGATTTCCAGCTAGGTTGAAAACCTGAAAGGGCGACCTAGGCAAAAGTTAGGGAACTGAGAGAAAATACTTAGTTAGAAAACCTAAAAAGCCTGACTAAGGACATGGGTATTGTTAATTCAAAATTTGTATAAATACAAATGTGCTTTTCTTAAATGTTTTCAGTAAATATGCGAATGCTTGTCAAATCATATAAGTACATTTGAGAAAATGAAATACATTATTATCATCTGAATCCATCAAGCATGCTAAGTATAATTTGCATATTTTCATTATATGCTTACAGTTCTTACTTGTTTCATCCTCCAGATTGCCAGCCATTATCGTCGAACCTCAAAAAAAAAGCCCAGATAGGCGCGAAGAGCTCTGAAAAGAGACGCCCTATGCAAAAAAGGAAAAAATAAAATAAAGAGGTAGACGAAGCAAAATAATCAGATATAATCATCACAGTTACATGAGCAAATGTTACAATCAAGAACATACAAGTCAGTCAATCCAGAGTACAACAATAGCAGCCACAGTACAGAATATGACATACGGGACAAATGCCCAAATACAACACCCTGAGTCTATAACCTCAAAAAAATAATACAACACTGAACAACCACAGCCAAAAGCCTATACCTAGCCTTCTAAAAACAAATACATCAGCTATGGGTGCTATCAAGAACAAGATCAAAATCCTCTTAGGCATCCTCGTCATTCGAGCTAGGCTCCACATCCTCTGCATCTATCTCAAAAGCCGCCAGTCGCACATGCAGCTGATCAATTTGCTCACGATAAGACACTTACTCCCTTTCCCACTCACGACTAGTAAGGATGTACTCACTCTACATTAGATAAACATCATAGATCACATCTCATGTATTCATAAAAACACATGCATAAAATAGGTACAAATCAATAAAGGAAGAAGGCAGTACGCTCTATGCGCTAGTGAACTCCGTGAAATACTCCTGCGCGTTGATCAGAGCAGTATACCAAGACTGAGTAGTGGAAACAAGCACTTGCCAAGCAAAAGAAATCAAATGACATATAAATCAAGGAAAGGGAAAACCCTCGCAGGAGTCAAGTAACTAACATGAGTAGCGTCCGCAGGCACTACATCCGATGGTGGTGAACCCGCTCTAGGCAAAGAAAAGCATGCTCTCGCTCCTGTAACTGATAGCCCATACAACATCGGAGGTGCTACACTCATAAAGTCACCAAGAACGGCACCACTAGATCCCACACCATTGGCATGTGCCGCCCCCTTAATCCTAGGGCCACTCTCATCATCTGATCTCATTTGGCAACATCCATAATGCTACAGATAAAGCTCTCATAGCTCATGTCATTTACAGTTTATTACTAACAAAGTTTGTTACATGCTTATCTAACAACAAAGAAAAAAGAAACAGAGCTTAGAAGCATACTAGATTAGAAGATGCTACCTTAGAAGCAGAACGACCCAGAGATGTCCGCGAAGTCCCATCTCTAGAACTTGAAGGTTGTGAAGGATCTGCCTAAGGAGGTGGATGTGAAACAAATTCACTAGCCACAACATCAATCAACTGTGGCACCAAAGTCATCATATAAGAGAAATGAGCTCCCTCCAGGAAATCCTCAAAAGGATACCCTCTCTCAGCTCCGTCGAGCTCCTCTCCAACAAGCTCTCGACCCAAAATATGTCTTTAGGAGGAGCAACGGGAACTCTCCTCATAAATGGTCCATCCCACCAGTGATAGACTCGCTTACCCAAGTACCACACCTTATCAACAAGGCTGGGTAACAAGACCCTCCTCTGTGTCAGGCGCTAAGCCACCCCCATCTCAATTGACCAGTCCTATCGCTCCATCCACCAGCAGCGATAAATCTACCTGAGAAACATATAAGCAAATGGATTATCAAAGAATGAGCAAAATAAAGTCAAAATACACCATACCTAACTGTGGGCCAATCTACTCAAAAGACCCCTCGCCTCTGCAGGACTCTCGATCAAACCATAAGTCTTCCAAATCCATCGTGGAAGATAGAGAAAGCCACTCTCAAGCGAGCGCTCAATAGTGGGATGAGGAAGCACCCTTAAATAGTAAGCCAAAACCTGTTAAGAAGAAAGGAATCAGAACAATCGAAGATGAAACAATCAAAAAGCAAAAAACCACAATCACATCCAACATGAACAAGCAGCTGCAAATCCGTGAGCCTCCTCTATAGGCTGTATCCAGACCAGAATACATATGAGTGAAGGATGTTGTGCCCCAACTATACTTCGATAGATTCCTCAAGTTCCTCAGAACAGGTAACAACTGCAAGAAGCTAGTACCGAAGGCATTCAAAAAGATAATGACACTCGGGAGGTAAAACAAGAAACATTTAGCCAACGGCTCAAAGTTAACATGACCTGCGTCATGCTTCGACCTAACCTTCTCTATAAGCTGCATATATCGGATCAAAGAGGAGCAGCTAGACTTTACAGAAAGCAGTAACGCCGAATAAATCCTTCAACCATCTATTCCATGCAATGACAAAATTACATGCCTCACCGCTGAAAGGGAGAGGCTCCCCGAAAAAACTCATCCTGGTAATGGCTGCAAATTCAAGTGGAGTGATAGTCATCTCCCCGAACGGCAAATGGAATGTGTGGGTAGTATCCATCCATCGCAGCCTAACGTGATGCATATGAGCCATAATTAACAGTATAAATAATGCCATCAAAGCCCTTCCTGACAACCATCAACTTCACGCACGAAGGAAGGCCTTGATAGTATGAGCTAACCTTATTAAAGCTACCAGGCAACTGAATGATCGGCTTAGAGGACTGCAACCAACAGGTAAATCAGTTATAATATTCATCAAATACTAAAACATCTCTTTTTTTATCTTTGCAGGAATACATACAGCAAGAGTTAAAATACATGACAGTAAGAGCTAAACAACATCAAGAGCTAAACTACATCAAGAGCTAAACTACAGCAAGAGCTAAACTACAGCAAGAGCTAAACTATAATAAAAGCTAAACTACATCAAGAGCTAAATAAGAGCTAAACTACAGCAAGAGCTAAACTTCAATAAGAGCTAAAATACAGCAAGAGCTAAACAACAGCAAGAGCTAAAATCAGAAGGCTAGAGCTACACAAACAATAAAGAGCTAAAATCAAATTGCCAGAGCTAAAATCAGATAGCTAGAGCTACACAAACAGCAAGTGCTAAAATCAGACAGCTAGAGCTATACATATAACAAGTGCTAAAATCAGACAGCTAGAGCTATATAGACATCAAATGCTAAAATTAGACAGCAAGAGCTACGTAGATAGTAAAATCAGATAGCTAGAGCTACACAAACAACAAGTGCTAAGATCAGACAGTTAGAGCTATACAGATAGTAAGTGCTAAAATCAGACAGAGACAGCAATTGCTAAAATTAGACAGAGGCAGCAAGAGCTAAAATCAGACAGCTAGAGCTACACAGACAACAAAAGCTACAACCAGAGCAACGCATACAGCAAGTGCTAAAACAAATAACAAGAACTATAACAAGTAAAGCTAACTAAGAAAAGCTGCAATGAGTTATCATAGCCAGAACTGAGCAAGCAAACTAACCAGATGACGATGAATAGTCCAAGCATGGGTCTCCAAGCTATAGACAACATGAATCGGATCTCCTCGAGAAAGTTGAGGTGGACGAGAAGAGGCTCCACCACTAGTCCCAGCAACCTTTGTAACTTTAGCAGCAGAAGAAGTCCCTGCACCAATCTGTCCAAAAACCACCTCATCCTCTAAAAAGTCATTAAAAGAAAAAGAAGCAGTATTCACACTGCCAAAGTTAGAAAGATCCTCAGGAATAGGAGGGAAGTCCATAATTCCCACCCTACGTGAAGCAACAGAACAACAACAGAAGAAAAGCACTCTGAAAACTCAAAAAGGGCTTATAGAAGGTCAAAAAATAGGTAAAATTCACCTCGAACTCAAAAATGAGTTCAATTTAAAGGCGTCGGACATGCCTCGGAGTGCGTGACCATGCGTCTAGTGCATGATCACACACCCCAGGCACATGATCACGCGCTCTTCTAAGCCTCACATGCTCTGAAACTCACACACGCACACATTGAGACCCCCTGACATACACTCCTAGGGTCCTGAACTTGCATTTTACCAAAAGAATGTATAAAAAATGCGCACGAATCATGTAAACATGAGCATTATATATTTTATGACACTGCATTTGACATCACTGTCTCAGAAATTCATATCATTATTCATCAAAAAAGAAAGATGAAACATAGATAACACAAGCATGTCACATCTGCAATTATCACAATCGTCACATCACGAGATCACGCTCAAAACACGACAAATGAGGACATCATCACTACATTATTACTACATCATCACTGCTTAGTAGCATCTTTCTCTACTTAGAAGCATTTCATTTGAAGTATCTTATCTACTTAGTAGCATTTTATCTGCTTAGTAGCATTCCATCTGCTTAGTAGCATTTTATCTGTTTAGTAGCATTCCATCTGCTTAGTAGCATTTCATCTACTTAAAAGCATTTTATTTGCTTAGTAGCATTTCATCTCCTTAGAAGCATTTTCACTGCTTAGAACCATTTTTCATCTGCTAGGTAGCATTCCATCCGCTTAGAAGCATTTTATATGCTTAGTAGCATTCCATCTGCTTAATAGCATTCCATCTGCTTAATAGCATTCCATCTGCTTAGTAGCATTTCGTCTGCTTAGAAGCACTTCATCTGCTTAGAAGCATTTCACCTACTTAGTAGCATTCTCATTTGTTTGACACCTAAGTAGGTTATAATAGCATTTTCATTTACTTGACACCTTAGTAGGTTATAATAGCATTTTCATTTGCTTGATACCTTAGTAGGTTATAGTAGCATTCTCACTTGCTTGACACCTTAAAAGGTTATAGTAGCACTTTCATTTGCTTGACACCAAAGGAGGTTATGAAAGCATCATCTTACCTCACCCGAGGGGTTGCAAAGCACACAAACAAGCAATGACTACGCCAACCAAATGAAATAACATCAACAACGATGAGCCTGACGTCAAAAGACCAAACAACACACCATCAGGTAAGTACCTCTTCCCAAAAATGGCTTTCGCATCTCTGCATTGCTCCACATGTATTGACATTAGTACTAGAGGACTATGCAACACACATGAAGCAAGGGGCAACTGTCATACATCAAATTTTGACTGTCCTCAAAAAGGTCTAGTGATGAAAACTTTCCTCTGAATATGACAAGTGTCTGTTTGTTCGTACTACCTCTGAAGCATGTCGTGAGTCTGAAAAGCCCAAACTGAGCAAAATCGGCTACCAAATCATTAAGTTGTACCCCGATTTTATGAATTATGAATTATCATAATGATAAGTAGCTCAAAACGTGCAATTTGTTAGACCAGTGTTCATCTCGTAAGACCAGAGTTCAACTTTCTGAAAATTAAAAGTTAATTTTGATAAAACAGATGTAAAAAACGCATCTGTAAGCCCCAAAAACTTTAGGAAATGACCCTAGAATAGTGCGTATAATCCCGAGAAGTAACGTGTGAGAAAATTTGTAGCGCATAACCACACTCGAACACATTTTGCTCACGCGTGAAAATGACAGCCAATTTTGACAAAACTGACATTGGAAACACATCCGAAAGACCCCAAAACCCTAAAAAAACACCCCCAAAACAGTGTGGTCGAAGCCCGAGAAGGCCACGTGACATGCGTTCCAAAGGCGTGATCACGGGCAAAATAGCATGATCATGTACCCTGGTACACGTGTACAAAAGCACGTATACACATGCCTTGGGACGTGTGATCATATATTTTTTGACATATTTCCCAATAAAAAGGGGTCCCTACCACCCATTTCAGTAAGGCAGGAGCCGAGGAAGAAAAGGTAAGAGCCGGGAAAGAACAGCAAGAGCTGGGGAGCCTACATACACTGAAACACTATCAAATTGAAGACTTAGGAGTCCTAATTCACACACTTTTAGCTCTCCGTCTATATTTTTTGTAGGATTTTTAGACCGCTTTTGCACCTAACCCACCCTTATCTTTGTCAAAGCACACTTTAAAGGTATACGAATTTACATTCTACACATCATTTTCAATCTCTCAACAAAGAAAGCTTGAAAATCCCGCGAACTAAAGCTTTAAAAACTCAAAAACAAACTTAGTCGAATATGAGGACTAGATAATCATTTTTGCACATTTATTTTACTTTATCATCGCCAGCAATTTAGAAATTGTTGTGATTGTGTGATGAGACTGGCAACTTGCATGCTGATTGAATAATCTCTGCTTTGTTTTGCCCATAATTAACTGTCATTTTGCATCAATATGCATTCAATAAACACGAAAGCTTACTTATCTAAGCTAAAGCTTCGATATCATGGTTCAATGATGCAATCATCATTATTACTTATCTTATCATTTAGAAATGCTTTATAATAATTCCAAGTGCATTTGTTTAATCATTCATGATGCATCAATCATCTTTGTTGTGCTTATACGCTGTCCGAATGGATGAATAGATGGAATGGCACATAGTTGTGTTAACTTCTGTCTTGCAGGTGTTTTCTAGATCAGGACTAGATTTACATTTTCACAATCTTCTTTTCCTCTTTCAAATGTATTTACTAGGAAAGCCTTGTGAATAATTATGCTGAATTTCTCGTACTTTCCGTTATTATCATTGTGCTTGTGTGAATGTGTATATATCAACTGTCATTACCGAAACTAGGGCACTGCGGTAGCCATATATTGAGTATCATAATGCGAAATAGTCAAAAAGTAGATGAGATCTCCTGGGCTCAAAATCTGTGCTGGGGATGATACTCATTGAGTGACCCAATGTCGTCCCTTTCATATTTTCCTGGTTTTCTAAAAATCAGGTGGCGACTCTAAACTCAAAGCGTCTCGTATCCCCTCGAGACCAATCATTTTTCTCACTCGGCAAAGTTGTCATGTCCCTCGGAATCACACTAAAACAAAAATGAAGGTCGCTCACACATAAGTCCATAGTTTGAAATGGATCTCTAATAACTGCATCAGCATCTCCACTATTCTACTCGTTCATCTGATATTCATCAATGGTGTCAGTCATTATCTTAGGCTCAACCTCTTCCTTTGACTGAAATCTAGCTATCTCAACATAAGAACGGGATCAATCGAAAAGAGCTTACAGGTGCCTTATATACCTAAGGCTATAGCGATTGTGTTCGAATGAAGGTACTAGCAAGTTGTTGGATGTTTCCTTGTTAATGTATGAATGGATTACTGTAATAAGATACTTCACCACTTAACTTATGTCCCCTATAAGAATAGTGTTAATGAACCATAAGATTGTCAAACTTTTAATTTAGAAGAATCCAAATCTCATAATTCTGTAAAATGCCTTGGTCATAATGAAAACTTCTTCCACCCTCCATCTTTTAGAAAACAAGTAACACATAATTTTCGATTTCGAATCATATCACACATTACTTTTTAACTTTATAATATCATCAAAAAATAATAACGATAATTATTAGTGAAATTATTTATATATACACACACTATCGGTTTCGGTTTCGATTTTGGTTTCGGTTCTTCAGTTCAGTACAATTCGAGATGGTTCCGTTAGGTTCTCAGTTAGGAAAATTCATGATCTACGAATCTGCTCCAATAAAATTTTTTGAGATAGTTTAGTTCAAAGAAAGTTAAATGATCCACTAAAATCTTTGGTTCTGAAAATTTTCAATTCAATTTTTGGGACAGTTTGGGTTTTCAGGCCTATGCACATCTCTGAAGGTAGCTCATATTTACACACGAATGGTTCAAAATCTTATAATTCATTAATTTATTATTTTAAAATTGTATGGTTCTATATTATTATTATTATTATTATTAAGAAGTTAAAATATAAAATGTCCATTATGTCATAATTCAGACTTAAAATATGAAAATAAGGATATTGTATCAACTATTAAAATCAAGTCGTTTGCATTCATTTAGTTAAAAGTGATGATATATTAATTTTATTGAGAAGTTTTTTAGATTCATTTTAATATATTGATGTATTATTTCTTCATTTATTTTATATTTTATTGATTTTAATTTAATTTTTGACAGAAAATAATGCCATTACTCTTGATTTTATATTGTAAATTTATTTTGTATTTTTATTTATACTTTTCAAATTAATACGTTTAAATTCTCAAATTTTTGTTTTGAATCACCATTCTGATCTATTCCAAAATGACTAATCACTATATTGAATTGTCCCAAAAAAAATTAAGATGATACAATAATGGAGAATGTAAATTTGGTATTTTTAAAAGTTTTGAAAATTTGATATGATTTCGGAGATTTTAAATCTCCTAATTTTAAGCAGCCCCTAATGAATAATTGATAAAAAAAAAAGGTATGATTAGGGATGGAAACGAGCTAAGTTGAGCCGAGCTGAGTTCTAGCTAATTTGGACTTGATTCGTTTATAATCAAGGCAAGCTCATCATTTGGTGTTTGCGAGCTCTTCATTAGTTTAAACGAAACTAAATGAGTTTAAAAAAAATTTAAAAAAATGCAAACTATAGAATATAATAATCCATTAAAAAATTTAAAATAAATTACAATATATTTAATAAAAATTATGATTTTATTTTAATAATACATTTTTACACATATTATTAATAAAAATTTATATATTTTATATAAAATTATTGATACATTAAAATTACGAACTAGTTCACATATTTTTATTTAAATTTTTATATGCATTTTATGAGTCAATTTTAAATTATTTATATAATTTGAACTCGACTCATTTATTAAATAAGTTTCAACGATTTTATTGAATCAAACTCCAAATAACTCCAAGCAGTTTTGTTCATTTATAGCTACGCGTACATTAGAGCATCTCTAATAGACTCTTCATTTGAGCAAAATTCTTTATTTTGAAGAGTCAATCCAAAAATAATAATAATCTTCAATACACTCTCTATATTTTTATTTTAAAGTAAAGAGTTTATTTGACTCTCTACATGTAGAGAGTTAACTTCACTTTCAACTCTAAAATATTTTAATTGTCTATACAAGATATTAATTGATATTTCTCTCTTTAGTAAAAAAAGTTTATCTCTTTGAAAAATCTTGTAAAAAATAAAGGAATGAAAAAATTAAATATTAAAATTTATTAGATAAAATAAAATAAAAAATAAAAATATTAAAAATTTATTAGATTTATATAAATTTTTTCACTTTTTATATTTAAAGACTTTTTAAAATATTTTTTATTAAACAAAAGCTATACTTTAAAATAAAAAGTACTATACCTTAAAATATTTTTCCACGTTATCTATTATTTCGGTGCAAAAACAAATGTTTTGAATCGTTCAATTGAAAGTCAGGTCAATAATGACTTTTTACAGGCATAAGGCGTTAATTTCCACAACCAAATTCAGACCGGTTCCTAGCGTGTGATCAATTTTTCTCCTCAAGTCAAAAATATATGCATCAATTCATAGGCGATAAAGACTTTATGCACTCTGACAAAAGTTACGTAAGATGGAAACTTAAGTAGCACGAAAATAAAAATATATAAATGTGAAAAGAAAAATAATAAACAATTATTTTTAAGCAATTTAAATCCATCCTGACATTTCGTTAATTTCAGAAAGCAATAGAAAATAAAAAAGAAAGCAAAGAAAATAATTATTTTTTTCAAAAAAAAAAAAAGAGAAAGCAATAGAAAATAAAAAGAATAGTAAAAGAAACCGGCTGTTGAAAGAAGAAGCTTAGTATCATATTTTAATATTTATTAATATACTTATTCCATTTTTAAAAAATTTATTCATTTTTCAAAAATATTGAATTTTCTCCAGTTAAAAAAATATTTAACCTCCATTAGAGCCCGAAAATATAAAAATAAAAATCTAAATCAAAATAAAAGTTTTAAATGGTTCGATTGACATATGAAATTAAGACAACATAGCGCTAATGATGCGCACCTCAATTGGTTAATACGCTGAGGCCCCAAGACTAAATTCTTAGTTCGATTCTCACGTGAAACATGCTTGCATTATATATTTTCTATATGAATTATAATTTGTGATTTGTATTGATGATGTAAAATATATGTAACATTTAAAAAAAATTAAGACAACATAGGCATGCATGAATTGATGGTTAGTAAAGACTTTTGCCAAATTATGCTTTATTTTTCTTGTTTATTTAATTATCAATTTTTCTTATGTGATTTAGCAATAGGTTGAATGATTCAAATAATAAGTATTCAAATGGTAATTTTTTTTTAAAAATATTTTATGATATAAGATTTGAATTCTGTTATCGGCAATTTAAAAATAAAGGGTTGTCTCATGTAGTACAATCCATCGATATTTAAATTATATTACCTTCCAATTAAAATAAATATATAATCTTATTCATTTTTCAATATTATTGAATTTTCAATACATTTTTTCCCTAATTCTAAAATAGGACGATAGAGTAATGGAGAATATAAATTTGGTGTTGTACTGAAAATATTATTTCAAAAGTTTTAAAAATTTGGTACGACTTAGGAGATTTTAAATCTCCTAATTTTAAGCACTCCTAATGGATAATTGGTAAAGAAAAAAAATCTCCTAATTTTAAGCACCCCTAGTGGATAATTGGCAAAAAAAAAAAAAAAAAAGGTACGATTAAGGGTTAAATGAGTCAAGCTAAGTTTTAGTTAGTTTGAACTTGATTCATTTATCATTAAGACGAGCTCACTATATCATTTGATTTTTACAAGTTTTCATGAGTTTAAATGAGTTTCAAAAAATTTTAAAAATACAAACTATAAAATATAATAATCCATTAAAAAATAAAAATAAATTATTTATTAAATAAGTTACAATATATTTAATAAAAATTATAATTTTATTTTAATAATATATTTTTTAAATATTTTTACATACATTATTACTAAAAGTTTATATATGATATATTTTATATTAAATTATTAATATTTTAAAATTATTAACTGGTTCACAAATTTTATTTAAAAATTTTATAAGTCAAGTTCAAGCTACTCGTATAATTTAAACTCTATTCATTTATTAAATCAACTTAATTAAATAAAATTGAATGATTTTTTTGAATCGAACACGCAAGTAGTTTTGTTGATTTATAGCTACGCGTATATTAGACGTTCTCAATTATTTCTGTGCCAAATGTTTTGAGCCGTTCAATTGAAAGTCAAGTCAATAATGACTTTTTACAGGGATAAGGCGTTTATTTGGCCAAATAT
>CATIWM010623207.1:0-41698 GCA_949671775.1 Mallotus repandus
TAGACCTATAACGTGTGGATGAGAGGTAGTCAATTATTGGGTAAGAGATCAGCAAGCTAAATGCCAATGTAAGCTGTTTTTTTTTTTTTTTTTAGTTAGACCTATAACGTGTGGATGAGAGGTAGTCAATTATTGGGTAAGAGATCAGCAAGCTAAATGCCAATGTAAGCTGTTTTTTTTTTTTTTTTTTTTGTAAGAGATATCAACCTTCAACCAATGCAGCACTTTCCCAATGAGTATAAGCTAGGATCCTCAGCTTCTTCTACTGTAGGATAAAGTAAGCTAAAAGAGTAAAAGTGCCTTTTTAAAGGTTCAAAATTAGATCGGATATAATGTGCTGAACCTAAGAGATGGGGAGGCTGCTATTGGGTCACATATATGAGTACCCTCCATAGGGCCCCTTTCCATTGTAGGCTGCTAGTTATAAAGGTATCAAAATCTTCCTATGGGCCCATGGTACATCTTCATAAAAAGTGACCAGCCAACCACATTCCATCTTGCTGCTTGGTGGCTAATTAAAGTTTTTGATTAGTGAAAATACTTTATATTTTACCTTTTTATATACATATTATATTTTTATCAGTTAAATTTTTTATGTACATATTATATACAAAACCTTGCAAATCTGCCTCAAATTAAGGGTGTAATTGAGCTAAACAGTTCATGATTCACTCAAAGTTCGGTTTGAAAAAAAATCATTCGACTGTTAAGTTAAATGAGCTAAGCCCAAATTTTATTTTGAGGCTCGTAAGTTAAACGAGCTAAGTCCGAACTTCTTTAAGTTCAGCTAGTTAAAACTTACGAACAGACTCATTCGTCAGCTTGCGAGCTAGTTTGCGAATAGGCTCGTTTATATGCTCATGAACATGCTCGTTATATTAGATGGTGATATTAAATATGTATAATTTAATTTAAATATTAATATTCAATAAATATCATTTAATTTAGTAAGTGAATATTATGTAATACTAATTTTATATTAAGTAAAGATAATACTAATTAAATTAGTAGTAATTAATATAAAATATTATATTTGACAATATTATATATTCATGGTAATATTATATAATTTTTTACGTAATAAAATACTAATTAAATATTTAGCAAATAATAAATTTGTTTGATAAATAAAAATTAAGTAATATTTGTATTTTAAAGTAATATATAAGTATTAATATTAAATAAAACAAATTTAAAATAATAAATAAATATAATTTGAACTATAAACTATAATTTAATTTATATTATATTATTACAAAACTATATTATTTTAAATCAAAACTACATATTTTTGAATTTTAATGTAAATATAGACAACTATCTTAACCTTATTCTCTAATTTGTAAACTGTGTAATTTTACCATTAACTTTAAATGAAATAACATAACATTTTAACAATAAATAATAGATTTTCAATATAAATATAATATTAAGTAATATTTGTATTTTAAATTAAAACTACATAATTTTAATGTTATAAAAATACGTAGTTTGAGGTTATAAAACAGTGTAATATCTAATTATAAAAGTACGTTGTTAAGTTTATTTGAATCGTGAGCTCAGCTCGAACTCATCAAACACGAATTCAAGTCTAATTTAAGCCAAACTTTTAAAAAGTTAACAAACTTGACTCGAATTTATTAATTTTTAAACAAACCGAACTTAAACTTTTAAAAATTCAGCTTGGTTTGACTCGATTACACTCACACCTCCAATTTTCTTACACGAAACGCTTCTCCTAACAAATTGTGCGTTTTTTCTTACATAAAAAGAACAAAAAACAGAGATATTGCAGATTTAAAAGAGGCCAACAGCAAATTAATATCAAGATCCAATGGATTCTATTAGCTTTGCTTTATTAACATTTTGCATTTGACAATTTTTGACTTCCCTTGTAAATTACACTTTTAATTTTACATCTTTAAGGGTGAAAACCAGAGATATTTTTAAATTTGAGCCAATAATTTATCATTCAATATTTGATAAAAATTTATTATTTTTATAATTTTTTTGAACAAATTATTTTTTTTTATAATTTATAAAATAATAATTATCTTCTGTCTATTATAGAACAATATATACCACTGAGTTTTCAATAAATGAAAAAAAAAATCTTTTTTATTCAAGTGCACCAGAACTTAAATGCAAAACTATATATATATATATATATATATATAATGAAAAAATTGAAAGAAAAGCAAACTTAAAAGACTATTTACTTTAAAAAAAATATATAATCGGTGGTCTTTTGTTACGATACATAAAGATGTTTGGTAAAAAAACAGAATGGGTTATTATATATTCAACTTATTAACTTTTGTCAATTTATCTTTGCACCTTATGAATTAATTATTTTAACATTTTAATTTGTTAAAAATATAATTTTATAAATATTTTAGTTAGTTTAAATATATAAATAGTTTTATTTTAATTTACTAAAATATATTTTAGGCACCTTAATAGTGTAAAAAAGTATTAATTAATCTTATTTTTATTAAATTTATGTGTCTAAATAATTAGTTTATAAAATTAAAAAATTAAATTAATAATAAATATCAATGAGTAGTTCAAGTGGTAAAAATATATAGATATATTAAATATAAAAAGTGTTATTCAATCCTCAGTTCCTCCCGTATCTCCTTCTTTATAGTGAGAATTAAATCATTTAAACTTTATCTTTGAAAAAAAAAACTTCAATATGCTCTCTTTCTAAACTAGTATGGCACGTCTAAAAGGTCTTTATAGAATAAATTTATTTTTAGTTACTTTTTTTACCAAATTGAATTGCTTGCTTTCGTTATTTATATTGAAAAATTAAGAACTTCTACCTTTTTTTTTTTGTTGTTTTTTCCGCATCAAATCAAATTTATCATGATTAAGCAACTTTAAATACAAAGATTTAAATAAAAAAATTAATAACATAATGTCACGACCCAAATTCGGGAGTCATGACCGGCGCTAGGGAACGAGAATTCACACGAATCCAAAATCCGTAACAAGCCTTAAACAAAAATAAACATTCATCACATATATAAAAATACCTCAGAATTAAAACTTTTAATAATATAAAAAAAAACTCTTTATCATATTATAATAAAATATTTACACAAATATTTTAATACATGATTTCAGTCTAACAACGTTATATACTACACAAGATATATTACTACTGCAGTGTCTAATAAATACAAGAAAAGATGATAGTTTAAATTTTATATAAGTCAGCCAGGAAAGAAAGAGTTCGGCGAAAATTACTACTATACAAGGTCTAACTATAAGGATCCTGAAAAAAATAATTAAGAGGGTCAAACCTCATTGTAACACTGCAAGTCTCAAAAATATATTTTTATAATTTGTAAAAATTCGAATTATAACACATAAAATACTAAGATTTATCATGTTTAATATTATAAAATAAGGATTATTTCAATTGAATCTCCTCGTTACTAATTGCCTATATTGTATTATACTTTATTTCTATTTATATCTTAAAAACGGAGAAAATTAGGTCAAATCCTTAGTTGTGATTAAATATTTTGCACTAGACCATCTTCATGATTTGTGCACATTGTGGGTATATATCATTTGGCAGTCTGAGTTGGCATGACTGTGTTGATTGGGTAAAAGCGAAACTGACCAAAAAGCAAGAAAATTCAAGATTCAATATTTATTTCTAATTTTGTCACCTTCTTATTATTTTTTTTTTACAAATATCATTTTCATCATTTTTATTTAGAAAGTATTTTATTTCAAGTAATTTTACTTCAAAGAAACATTGGATGGCAAATAAACTTTTCCATCATAAATTTTCAAACTAAATATTACCTTATAGACTGGATACATTTCTTAAGAGAACTAATTATAATATATTCAATCCATCCCACACCCTCCAAAAATTTCCCAATCTAATTCTAACCAATAAACTGCACGACAACTCAAATTGTTCCAATCATACTAAATTAAAAATTATAAGTTATATGGCTTAAAAAAGGAAAAAAAACTTGGATTTTTTTTAGTTTGACTTGTAGTTTGAAAGAATTAAAAAAAATTAAATTGAATCAACCCAAACCCATATTTATTTTTTACAACTCTGCAAAGAGGGGTATCAGCCTTTGTGTCAGTAATGTGGTCACAACAGTTGTAGAAATTGATTTTTACAATTATATACAAAAATATTAATTTAAATAATAAAAATATTCTCCTATCAATTCATAAATCAATTTAGACTGATTTAACTTATAAAAAAATGAAAAATCCAAAAGAATTATTTATCCTCTAATGATGTATAATTTATCATGCTATTATTAACCATCTGGTAACAATTTAGTTGGTATTTCCACGTCAACTGAGATGTATTGAGTGCGTTTTGTATAAATGAATTCTATGAAATTTTATAGAATTCATTTATAAATCCAAATGATATATGTTTGGTTTAAATGAATTTTTTTGTAGAATTCATTTGCAATTTCAAATTTTAAAATTTGTGGAATTGGTTATAACTGAACTAAATTCTATTAAAATGGTTGAAATTTCTAAATGAATTTCATAAATTTTAAGTTTATACTTTTAAATGACTAAAACACCCCTCCTAATTTTTATTTTTAAAAACATCTTTGTATTTCAAATGGTATTTTTGACAAAAACTTAAATTCAAAATTTATACCAAATATAATATAACAAAATATGAAATTCATTTAAAATGAATTCTATAATCTATTCATTTGAACCAAACATATTTTATTAATAAAAATTCATTTGAAAATGAATTTTATTTGAAATCATTTGGAAATGAAATGAATTTCTTGTGAATTTTATTATTCTAATGATGAGAATTGTTTTTTTTTTTTTTATGATACAATCTAACAGTATTACTTGGACCCTTCAATTTTTTAATAAGATAATATAAATGATTATGTTTTAATCACCAAAATGTTTGTCACAAGTGAAGTTTTGTGAGTTTGTTGTTGCTATGGGTTGGGGAGCAAAATAAAAGATATGGTTGCAAAACGAATGTTCTCATTTTTAGTTTTATTTTAAGATAAGGAGATTCCTACCTATATTGGGTGTATATACACCCAATAGTAAGATTTAAAATACAAGACACGTGTCTTATTTCGATCAAGTAAGAATATAACATTATATGATGTGTTTTAAATTCTACTATTGGGTGCAATACACCTAGTGTAGGCATAATTTTTCATTTAAGATAATTCTATAAAAAAAAGTGAGAGATTTGGGTAGATTTGTATTATTTAATTATTTATTATTAATTTTTTCTTGACAAAATTATATTCAATAATTGCATTTTATTTTTAAGGCAAAAGAGCAATCTATTACTCAACTAGGTGGATACAAATTATCCATTACAAAGGAAATAACATAAGGTGATGCTTCTTCTGTAAAGACAGTAGTCTCCCGACGTTGTAGAGCCCATCTCACAAGACCATGAGCTACTTTATTAAATTGTCTAGGGACAAAATGAAAACTAACACAATTAAAAAGGAAAGAAATCATAGGGCTCTAGCAAATGAAATATAATATCATAATATTTTTTTAGTGAACTTTGCAAGTTCATAATTACAATAGAAGAGCACATTTAAAAGAAAAAATTTATTGTTCCTATAACTTTTTCTTTTTGCCCTTCGTTTCTAATTTTTTTGATAGAAAAATTATATTATATAAATTTTAATGGACTGTATAATAGGAAACAATCATCTCTTTTAAATTAACGGCAGCAGAAATCAAACTCTGCACATCAGAATACCCTTAGAGATGGATTATCACTTGACTACTATAATAAAAATAATATTTCAGTAGAGAGTAATTGAAAAAGAAATTAAACAGCAATTTCAATAATGAGATGGAGAATAAAAATATTTTCACAATTTATTTTCTTTCTTTTTTTTCTCTAGTTTTCATCAAAATTTTTTATTATAGATCATTATCAATTATTTTTAGATCAGCAGTAATTTGCAATGGTCATTTATTAATTGCTTTTTTTTATTTATTTCTTTACATTTAATACATATAGATATTTGATCTGTTTATTTTTTATTAAATTTCTTTTTAATATTTTAATGTAAAATTATTACCCTTTATGGGATTTGGTTGTTTATATTTTTTGAAGTATAATTCTCTATGGAGTTGTTATCATTTATGAGATTTAATTGTTTATCTTTTATGATTATGATTATCTCCCAATTATAAAATTTTTATTGATATTTCTGCAATTGACTTATTTAAAAATTAAAGAGTCAATATATGACTAATTAAGACTATTGAGTAGAGCGTATGAATCGTGAATTACAAATCAAAATAGGTTTGTTAATGCAATTAGAAAATAGTAATGAAAATTTTCATGATTTGAATGAAATTTTATTTTGATATTTCTTAATTCTACTTTTTTTTTATCTTATTTGTTTATTAAAATTTATCATTAATCCGAAAGATTTATCTTTTTTCATAAAAACATCAACCCTGTGAATTCTTTTAAAAAGACCACAGAGTTGTAAATTTTAACTTAAAACATTATTAGAATAATTTTTAGGGAAAAGGTAGAAAAACATCCCTAACTAGGGGTGTGCAAAATCCAACCGACTCGAAAATTCGGTCCTAAATTGAATCGAACTGAATCGGTTCAATTTTCATATTTGGAGAATTGAAAATTTCGAGCGGAACCCAATTCCAACCGAAAATGAATTTTATTATATATATATATATATATATATATATATATTACCTTGAATTGTAGCAATTTGGTTCATTTAGCATGGAAGTAAAGTTAGTAAATTAATTGCTAAAGGTCTGCGGTTTGAATTTCTTTTTATTTGACAAAAATTATAAAAACCTCATAAATTACATTGCCGGGGTTCGAATGGTCATTTAGGCGAGGAGGCACTTTAGCCATTTCGCTGACTCAATTTATTTGTTTTTATTGTTTTATTTAATATTGAATCAGTTATCCAAAAACTGATGGTATCTAACCCAAAAAGTATCGGTTCGGGTCAGTTTTGAATTTAAAAAAAAACTTGATCCAATCCGAACCCGTTGATACACACCCCTATCTCTAACGTTTGGCCTTAATCTCACATTTGCTACTAATATTTTTTAGTCATTTAGGCGAGGAGGCACTATAGCCATTCCGCTGACTCAGTTTATTTGTTTTTATTTTTTATATTTAATATTGAATCAATTATTTGAAAACTGACGGTATCTGACCCAAAAAGCATCGGTTCGGGTCAGTTTTGAATTTTGAAAAAAATTCAATCCGATCCGAACCCGTCTGATGCACATCCCTATCTCTAACGTTTGGCCTTAATCTCATATTCGCTACTAATATTTTTTGTGGTGTAAATGCGCTCTTATTATTCTAAAAATTATATGTTTAAGTCCTTATAAACAATATAAATTCTCACTGTTAGTGGGTCTACTGTTACTTATATGCATAAAAAAATAGATAAAGGTACAGTTTTACCCCTAACATTTATAACAAGGAACATTAAGAATATTTTAACACAAAAATTTTTCAAAAAAATTCAAATTTTTATCTAATAAAAATATTAAATAACCATTTTATATACTTGTAAGATCTATTAATTGTAAGATGATATTAAAAAGATTTTACATCTAATTTTTATGAAATTCTTTAAAATATTATATAAATTTATTTTATACTATTTCAAAAAATTAGAAATATTTAAATAAACGAAACTCATATCATCCTAACTAAAATTTTACTTTTTTTTATTCATAGTATAAAATAAACAGTTAATTATATTCTTATTAGATAAAAATTTAATTTTTTTAAAAAAAATTTATGTTAAAATATTTTTTTCATTTTTTTAGGGGTAAATTTTTTTCTTGTTATAAATGTTAGGAGCAAAAATTTACCTTTATTTGATATTTTTCTTTGTGCATGTAAGTAATAGTGAATTCTACTAACAGTGAGAATTAACATTTTTTATAAAAAAGACTTAAACATATAATTTTAAAACAATAAATATATATTTGAATCTCAAAAAATATTAATAGTGGATGTGAAATTAACGTACAATTTTCAAGATATTTATGCACCCTTTTCCCAATTTTTACATAGTTAAGAACTTAAAGTTGATCCATGATTGAAATTTGATAAAAGTAACAATATACAAAGATATATAAGTTCTTTGTGTCGGAGCCTTTAACATGCATCCATGTTCAATTTAATTTTCATTTCATTTTAAACTAATAGATTACAGTGTATAAATGTTGACCTGTAATTTCATTTAATATGTCAACAATGAAATGAATAAAAAATATGTAAATAATGGAAAATAAAAAATTAAATGCATCTTATTGTGCAGCAACTGATAGTTATCTAGTGATTTGAAACAGCATATAAACCTGACTAGATATATAGCTCTGCAAAGAAAAGCCAACAACAAGAACAAAGAGAAATCTCAAACACCATAACGACAAAAGCAGACATAGAAAATCTTGTACTTCAAAATTCAAATATTTTTTCCTATGTATATATATGATTAATTACACAAAATAAATATTCAAAATATTGTATTTTCTTTTAAAAAAATAAAGCATCATCCTAACTGTTATTTATATTCATGGAAATGGATATTAGCTTCCAAATAAAAGGAGACAGGGACAATTAATTAAGGAAGAAATTAATCAAATATTTAATATATAAATATATAAGGATGTAATGGTAAGTTTATAATTTTTCTGATAGATAAATATAAGGAATTGGAATGGAGAATACACGAAAGACATTTAAAGTACGTATTTTTTAGTGAGTGGTTAAGTGATAATTTCTCTTCAAGAATATTTTGAGGTGCAGGATTCGATACCTGTCATCATCAATTTAAAAGAAAAAAATTATCCCTATTTTACAGTCTATCAATACTAAAATTATATAACCATTAAATTTAAAAAAAAATATGTCTTTCTTGTGATTTATAATATATGGCGGGCTGTTCACTAAAATATGTTGTAGTGTTTTAAATGCTTCATCTAATCAATCAACTCGAAAAACATGGCCCCGCCCACAACAATTTTAATATATATTATTCCAACAAATTCTTTATATTTTTCGACAAATTCTACAGCTTATTAGTCTCCGAATATTTTTCAAAATTTTACTCACATTATTCTTTTTATTTAAGCATGCATTACACCCAAAATTGTGTTTTATTTTTCTTTTACATTCTAAAAAATTTTAATTTTTTTATGCTTCCTTCTCATATAATTTAAATTTAGTCCCAGATAAATTTAGTAATGAATTTTTTAATATACATGATTTTCCATAGTATCCTTATGAAGCTTTCCTTTTTTTTTTTCCCTTCTATTCAGCTAAGATTTTTTTAATTCTTTGTTAAAAAAAAGGTATCTGATTGAGTTAAATCACTAATTAATATACTAGTGTCAAACCATTGAATTAAATAAAATGGACTTAAAATAAAGTAAAATAAAAAAAATAAGAAGAAGTCAATTATTACTAGTTGTAATTTTTTTTTTGAGAAAACTAGTCGTACTCAAATTCACGAGATGCTGGTAAATATATATATGATTTAAATACTTTTTAATAAATGAGAATTTATATTCTTTTATCATTAATTTTATATATTGTTAAAAATATTAAATAACACAAGATATATAAAATAAAAGGTGGTAGCTACAAGCGTCTAGGTAGCTAGGGCACTATAGAGGAAAAAAAAAAAAAGGGTTTAGCGAATGGGTTTATTGTGGTTCGGGGGCAGTACCTGACGTGTAAAGAGTCCTAAAGACCCGTCCAATATTATCGTCGCTTGCAAATTAGTCATTACATTACATAATCCGCGTTGAATCTCTACACTCTACTCGTGCGTCAAATGTACTTTGGGGCATGCATGCAATTTTATGTTTCTTTAGGGTCTTCTTAAAAATTGTCGGCGGTGCCTTTTTGTAAATACTGCTTTTATCCTAATTTTGTTTCGGGTAAATTTATATTTATACTTTTTCTATATAGACGCAATTTAACAAAATAATAAAATAATAAAATATTAATAATAGTAAATTAATATTCATTAAATAATAATTTAACATTAATAAATAATAATAATAATAATAATAATAATTTAATAAAATTAAGGAGTTTTTTTATTATATCAAAAGTAGAGAGAAACAAAAAATCTTAGCTTATAGTTAGGTTCTTATTTTTTTTCTTTTACAAATATAGCGTTATAATGATATTAAATTATTATTTTTTGTTTACTCACAAAAATTAAAATATTTTTAGATAAATATTTGCTAGATGCCATTGAACAATTGGGTATATATAGTTATATAAATATAGAATATATAAGTTCAGTTTGCATTATTGTCATTCAAATTATAAATATTTTAACATATTTGTGAATTCTTGAATCTTGACTACATAATTACCTTCCTATTTATTAGTTTATAGGTTTTCTTTTTTTAAAAAAAAATTTCTTTGTAATATAATTCATCAATACAAGAAAATCCACACAAATTCAATTTTTTTTTTATCTTAATTAAGAAAACCATATTCTCTGCAGTAAAAAAAAAAAACAAACTGTAAAAATGTGTACCTCATTCTTTTTTTTTTCCTGGTCGGTCCAACCCAAGAAAATGAGATTTCGTTGTATTTTTTTACATATAAAAAATAGAAAAATAAACTGAAAAAATTCTAGCATAATATCTTTCACACTGTCACATAACAAAGGTTAAAAAATAAAAAATAAAGAATAAAGGTCCTTTTTGAGGAAAACTCCATTAGAGATTAGAACAACTTTAATGATAGAAAACAAAATGAACACAATTTCTGAGATTCTTGGCCATGCATGATAACCTTTTTCAGATTTTTTTTGTTCAAATTTCTCAGAATATTATTGCCTGGTGTCCTTAAACGTTACAAGGTAGTGATTATCCAAAACCCAAATTTATTTTCATATATATATATAAATATATTTTCAATATATTTGAATTTAAATTTAATTATAATTCATAACAGTCACAATAATTATTTGAGAACTTTTTTATAGTTGGTAACAACTTTGCGTTGGTTGTGAATGCTGAACACACACACTGTATATGCTTATCACAAAGAAACAGTTGCTTTTCCAGCTTACATTGTGAGTCCTTATGATGTCTAGCTACGATTTTCAACATTGACATTTCATTGTATTTCCCCACATACACCTATATGTTCGCAAAAATAAGAAAACTGCAAAGATTTTAAAGAGAATTTAGACGAAAAAAAAAAGTCAAAAATAGTGGTTGATGGAAAAAAAATTTAACAAAGTTAATACATTGTGGTAAAAAAATAACACAAAATTTCATATAGGGAAAGATAATCATTTGGGGCTAAAAATTTCATGTCAAATAAATATATAAAAGATTAAATTTGATAAAAATAATTTACTTTTATGATGTATGATATAGTTTAAATTTTCTTTATTAATGCGGACAAAATAATATTTAACCTATACGAATATAAATTTTGTATGTATATGTATTTTCTTTAAATATGATTCGAAACATTTAAATATAACTATTTATACACGTAATAGTTGAAATAAATCAAGTTGAATCTGTATAAAAGTTTAAAGTAAATCGATGTATTGATAGTTTGAAGTCAATCAAAAATAAGAAAAAAAAAAGTCTACCAAAATTAAATTAATAATAAATTTCATTACGAGATGTGGAGGAGGGGGAGCAGCAGCAGCTAAAGCAACAAAGGATTGTGATTGTGTGAAACAAAAACCCAACCGACCACATAACACAAAATATAAAAATTAAAAGAAAAAAAGAAAAATATAATTCCTTTGGTCAAATACTCGCCAAACATGCCTTTTTACTTTCTTTTTTTTTTTTTTGCTTATTTTCTGTTCTGTCGCTTTCTGTCCGTCCAAACACCACTCCATCTCATATCAACACCTTCCCTTCACTTTGTATCATTTTATATAAATCCCCAACTCTGCTCTTACTCTCTTCTCCATCAATCTGCTCATATCTTTTTTCTTCTTCTCTTCCCTTCTTGTTCCCTTTCTCTCAAATGGCTGCCAAAATCTTGATGCCGAAAATTAGCTACAATGGTGGTCGCCATATAGGAGACAACAAGCACCCAGTTTACCATTCTTTTGGTCGAGTTTCTTTGCCTAAAAAGAGTGCAATTTTTGCCTCTACTCAACTCTCTTCACCACCTCCATCATCGGTTCTTTATTTTGATGATGTATCCCCACCTTCTTTTATCAAGATTTCAACATCTAGTTCACCAAATGTTCCTTTATCTCGCCTTTGGAGAGAGATTCAAGGTTGCAACAACTGGAAAAATCTTGTTGAACCCTTGCACCCTCTTCTCCGGCAAGAGATTATTCGATATGGTGAATTTGTCACCGCTTGTTATAAAGCTTTCGATCTTGATCCCAATTCTAAACGTTTCTTGTCTTGCAAATATGGCAGGAAAAACATGCTAAACCAAGTTGGAATGCAAAATTCTGGCTATGAAGTCACTAAATATATCTATGCAACTCCAGATGTTAACATCCCTATCCAAAATGGTGCTTCTTGCGGTCGATGGATCGGTTATGTTGCTGTATCCAACGATGACACAGTCAAGAGGATTGGGAGAAGGGATATAATTATTACATTTCGTGGAACCGTGACCAACCATGAGTGGGTTGCTAATTTCATGAGCTCACTCACTCCAGCAAGACTAGACCCTCATAATCCACGCCCAGATGTGAAGGTGGAATCTGGGTTTCTAAGCTTGTACACTTCAGATGAAAGTGATAACAAGTTCGGACTCGAAAGTTGTCGCGAACAGCTTCTGTCTGAAGTGTCCAGATTGTTGAACAAGTACAAAGGAGAGGAAATCAGCATATCAATGGCAGGGCATAGTATGGGGAGTTCACTAGCACTTCTTCTTGCATATGATATTTCTGAGCTCGGATTGAATAAATTCAGTCCGAAAGGAGACATCGTTCCAGTGACGGTCTTTTCCTTCGGAGGTCCGAGAGTGGGGAATGCAGGATTCAAAGAAAGGTGTGAGGAATTGGGGGTAAAGGTGCTGAGAATTGTGAATGTTAATGACCCAATCACAAAACTGCCTGGGGTTTTCTTAAATGAAAATTTTAGGGTTTTGGGTGGGAGATATGAATTCCCATGGAGCTGTTCATGTTATGCACATGTGGGTGTTGAATTAGTTCTTGATTTCTTCAACATGCAAAACCCATCATGTGTTCATGACCTGGAAGCTTATATCAGCAGCTTACTCATGAAATGCCCCCAAAAATCATCATCATCATCATCACCACCAGACGTTGATCACCATGAAGATGATTGCAACGATGATTCACAGGTAGATAATTTGCTGAAAAGAGCAAAGGAGTTGCTATTGATTGCACAAAATTTTGACGTGTTACCACTAAGAATTGCTTTAAGCAATATGATAAACTTGGTTCAGTCTCAAAGAACTGAATTCTTGATAAATGAAAATATCTATATATGGATGAACTCTTTGGCCTTGTATATCTTTCTTTAGGTTAAGGGGTTTCGTCCAATTAATATGTAAACATATGTAGAAGAAGGTTGTACATCTAGAGAATGTTTTTGTAGCCTCTTGTATCAAGTCCCCAGGCTATTTTACTAAGACTATATATGTAAATCAAACATCTGTATCTTGCAACAATTAGTTGTTAATTAATTAGATGAAGTATTAGAGTGAATCCAATTAGCTTTAAATTGAATTTCCTACACATATTATGTATTGATCTGGTTAACTAAGTTTCCACTTAACCTTTTCAATCAATTAAGGCCACCGTTTATAATGCTCATATCAAACTACTGTCGATCTAGTCAATTTCTGATAATTATCTTCATAATTTAGCATATTATTCCGCTCCTTCCTCTAAAACCTTTCAGTTAAAAGGGATGCATTTTTTTTTTTTATAAAAATAGATTTTATTAATTGAAAGATTGAGGGAAAAAACCACTTAATGATGACCATCAAATCTAAGCAAATGGATGAAATTAAACAAAAACAGGAAGATATAACTGAATCATGAAAATAAAAACTCAGAACAGCAAAATAACACTAATAAAAAGCTGCTATGGCCAATGTTTGTCCATTGATGTGGAATGCATATTCATGGGAATCAGCTAATTATTGCCATGGATTCCACAATCTTTACTGCAGCATCTTTTAATGATACAATTCATTCAGTGAGGTTATTACTCTCCAAAAATATCAAAGAATTAAGAATCCAATTTTATTTATGTACAGTGGCCGATGTGTGAAATTAACTTATTTGTATTTAGTTCATCAACATATTTAGATCATTTTACCTTCTTTTTAATAAAAAAAAATCACGAAATAAAATGCTAACGATGTTAAACACATAGTTTAGAAAGACCTTGACTTTAAAAGACAATGCACCTCAATTTAACTTCTTTTTTAATGGGAAGAAATGATAGCATTAGGTAAAATATCATTGCAATACTTGACATAATTTTCCTATTGTTTAATTTCTGTTAATGGAAGCAGCAGAGCTTTACAGTGAAACCATATAACTTTGTATTTAATTATTTTATGACATAATAATTAGTCGAGTATTTGTTTCGCATAACTAAAAAATTAATCATGTTAAAATAATTCATTAATAATTGAATCTTGTTTCTTTTTAGAATATGAAAAATAAATTTAATTCTGAAGTTTTGCAAATAAGTTTTTTTTTTGTAAAAAAAAAAATCACAGTGAATATAACTTCACCTAAATTTTTAGATTGAATAATTTCTTTTATATAGAAAAATATATAAATGAATTAAAATTCTAATTTTGATTTAAAAAAAAAAGACAATTATAAAGAAGTTTATACATTAAAAGGTGTTTTCATGATTCGACTACTTAACTTTTGGCAAGCATAATGCATAATTTTTCGAGGTATTAATATTTGTTGAGAATAGGCAGAATCTTATTCTTGGATGGAAAGAGAGCACGTAAACAGGATGATACATTTAGGACCCCTGGTCCAATAGTTGATTGATTATATAGCCTAATTTTCTTTTTTTTGAAAAAGCCTAATTTCTGTTTTTTTCCCCTCAAATATCACTGGTCCAGATGAGAGCAGAGCGACATCAGTGTCAATGCGATTAATAATTCCGCCGGAATTTTGAAGTTTTTATATAAGAAAAAATTATAAATTTAGTGTCTTAATTTTTGTGATTTTTTTATTTGAGTGTTTATTTTTTAATTTTTAATTTTTTGTAATTAAATGTCTGAACTTTAGAAAAACATACTAATATAGTGTATTCGCCCGATTTAATGTTGACTGGGTACTTAGTTAGATCAAACGAGATCCATTTTATCTCGGTCATTAACCATGTCATTTGCCATGGATGTTGCATTATTTAAATGATAAAATTATCCTTATTCAGTCACCTTTACTATCTATGGTGAAAGGTAATGTTGAGGTTATTTTGTCAATTTATAATCTTTAATAAGGTTAATTTTGTCCTTTAAATAATGCAATACACGTGGCATATACCATGATTAATAATTGGGATAAAAATGAGTCATGTTTGATATGATTCAGCACTCAGTTAACATTAAATCTGATGGAGACACTATATTGGTATGTTTTTTTAAAGTTTAGACACTTAATTGAAAAAAAAAGTTCAGACACAAATAAAAAAATCACAAAAGTTGAGACACTAAATTTATAATTTTTTCTTTATATAATTATATTTTTTACTAAGTTTTATATTTTAATTCAATAAAATTTATATTTTATACAATTAATTATAATTTGAAATTTTTATTTTTTCGGCGTAGTTATAATTGGTGGGTCAAGGCCAGTGAACTTTATAAAGAGGTAAAACTCTTTAAACGTGTATTTCTTCATATATAACATTCAAATTTAAAATTTTATTTAAAAAAATATAAATTTCTTATTATTTAAATCAAATTACGTTGATAATTTTAATTTTAATTTTAATTTCATTAATGACAAATTCTAATTTTTATTCTGAAATAATTAAATATTATAATTTTTGTGATGATTAAATATTAATTTGAGGGTGGTTTGATTGAAATTTATTTTATTTTATTTTTAAACTTTTTTTAAAATATATAACATGTATTATAATCCATTTTAATAATTTAATACTTAGTAAATAAACAAGAGAGGAAATCCTACGAAAGAAAGGTCGACCGTCATTACAACAAATGTATGTATTTGTGGTAATTTTTTACGGTCGCAAAATGTATTGTCGCAAAATGTATATTATATGTGACAAGAATTTTTAATTTGTCACAGTATATAATTCATTATTAATCATATAATAATATATATTGTACTTGTCACAAAAGATTTTTAACTTTGTGACAATATATTAACAAATTGTCGTAAATTGTAACAATGACATCTAGGAATATAATTTGTTGTGATAATTATATATTTCCATCACTTAAAGTATTTTAGTGACATATTAAAATTTTCAAATAAGAAGTATATAAATTAATATTGTCACAAAATTCTTGAAATTTAAGAAAAAATTAATTTTATATTAGGTGATACTAATCAACTATCATTAATATTAAAATTGGAAGTAGTTAAAATGTAAAGGATGTTGGTGATAATAAAACTAAATATAAGAATATGGTGATAATAAAAATAAATATAGGAATTCAAAAATTTTTCAAGTGACAAAAAATTCTCACTAATGTAATATTGAATAATAAATATAATTAATGTGACAGTAAATAGTGTCACAATTTGTACTTTTTGTAACAACAAATTAGATTACCATGAAAAATACTGTTGTATTTGTGATAATATAATATTTTACATGATAATTTTAATTTTAATTATTACAATATATATTTTCACAAAAATAATTTTTGTGACAATAAAATTATTTATTATAAAAATTATTTGTAATAATTTTTTCTCGATACAATTTATAAATACTTTTTACAGCAGAATTTTATGTGAAATTCAATGACAACTATATAATAATTTATTATTACAATTGGTTGCGACTTTTTTTAATATTGATGATAATTTTATTATCACAAATAAGTAATTTGTTGTAGTGTGTACCTGTGATCACAAGAACAAATATTAAAAAGGGGGCAAGGGGGGCCCCCAATTCAAAAATTTGAAGTTCTTCGATAAGTTTGCTGCAGCCCCCACCTTCAAACAAAGAAAGATATAAGATTTTTTTTTTCTTCTGATGTATTACATGGTTACGCATTATAAACACACACGTATCAGTTAGTTGTGATATTTAAAATATTACTCAGATCTCTATTATTTAAATATAAAATAACTAAAATAAATAGATATTATAGATATTTGATAATGAAATATATTATATTTGGTCAATTTTTTTTAAGCAAATCAGATCTTATTAATTTCCAAAAAGAATGAAAAAAAAAATAATACTATTTTTAACCCTTAAAAACAAATATTACTGAAAGGAGATTTTTCTCCACATTTACAATATTATGTTAATTGTGAGACAATTTTTTTAAATATTTTATATTAAATAAAAAAAAACATGGTACATATATTATATATATCGCAAATACATTAATCAGATATAATAAATTGAAACTAAATAAAAAAAATCATCAATAAATATGTCCTTTAATTCAAAATTTGAGTTTTTATCAAAATAAGATAGCATTTTGGGTAGGATAAGTCTAAAATTCTAACATTTTGCACTTTGGAGAAAAATCTTACTCCTGCATATTATAAGTGCTTTTAACCTGATTATGAAAATTTTTTATTATTTTTTTTCTTAACTGCTTATATTTCTTAGTTACTAAACAATTACTTAATTATTCACAAATTTCATGTGGCTAAATATATATTAATTTATCAAATATTAAGTATAACAACGTAGATTATATATTGAGGTTAAAAGTTTAAAAATACTATATTTTTACATGTAAATTAAAATGATAAATACGTAAATTTAATTTAAATAGTATGTCATTTGCTCAATTCTAAATATAAAATATTTAAAATATATATAACACATACTCAACTATGAAAAAGTAAAATTTATGAAATTTTACTCTAAACCCTATCAATTGTACATTTGAAAGTAAAAAGGCTAAATGATATGGCTTCACTCCTAAATTTTATAAGACTAATCTTTAGAGTTTTGATTTTTGTTATTTTTTTATCTAAATTTTAAATTTTCAAATCATATAACCACTATGATATCAATGTAATATAAAAAGATTTGTGAATTGAAGCAAAATTTGCTAATATTATCTTTATTAGTTTGCGATATATTTTCAGCACTTCATATGTGTAATAGCATTTGAAATTAAATACTTATCAACTATGTTATTGCTCGAATAAATAGAATTAAAAATTATAAGTTTTGGGTGAGACAAATTCAAAATTAAAATTTTAAAGTGTTATAAAAATAAAATTTTTTGAAATGTGTCAAGGATTAATCATATGCATTCGGCCAAAGTAGCAACAGCCACATATATGTAAACATAAAATATCAAAAGTAATTGTTATATAAAGTATAAAGTAATTCGCTTTATTTAAAAGGAGCAAGCTGTCCTTGAGAAAAAATATCAAAAAGACTGAATAATGTATGCATATAATCTTCAACTTAATTTTGAATGTATAACAACTCAGCATGGTGTTACTGGAATATGTATCAATCTACTACAGTTCTTTCTTTGCATTTAAGGGTAGGTGCAGTTTTTCTTGATTTTCTTGTCGTAAATATATAATATCTATTAACATCATTTTCTGGTCCTTGCAAAAAAGCACCTCATCAAGATAGGAAAACCACAAATTATACAGAGGTTAGTGATGAAATTTGTGAGTTTGTACGAGATTCAAGAAAAAAATGGCTACACAGAGGAACATATGATATTACTCCAGTGGTGCTGTAGTACCCTAAGAGTCTCCGTCAATTGACATCTCAACAGCCTACGTATGGACTCATGTGATCAGAACTTTGACGTACAAATATTCCTTGAACTTCAAGAAAGGGAGGGTCCTCAAGTATTTGGGCGGTGGCTTACTAGCGATCGGAACGGCCACACATGAATCAAGTTAATTAGCTACCTCCATTAGCCATCTACAGTGCTAGAAAATGCTTGCTAATTGGAGTTTTATGCATTCTATTATGCAAACAAATTATAATTTGCTACTTATACTCCCTCTAAATCCTAAAACTTAAACTATAGGTCGTTTGATTTATATTTTGGAATCGGAATGAGAATGAGAATGAGGATAAATTAGACATGGAATGAAAATGTTAACAAAATATTTGGTTTATAAGGGAATCAGAATTGAAATCAATATTATTTATATATAAAAATATATTAAATAATAATTATTATAAATTTATAAATTTATTTAATTACTTAAAAAATGTTATATTTCATAAGTTTTAAAAATATATGATAATATTTAAAATTCTAACTAATTTATAATCAATTTGACTTAATTTTATGGGAATGAAAAATTATTTCTTACCCCTACAAGGGGAATGATGATTCCCATCAATAGAAAAATTCATTCTCATTCCCATACAATATTTTAATGAACTAAATACTAGAAATTGGAATTATCCGTTTTGATTCCGATTCTCTCTCTTATTTTTCATTAAACAAATGACCCCTTAATTTCTCTAAAAAAAATATTTGTCTCAACTATTTAATTGAGTAAAATAATATGCGTTATTGAATGCCATTATTCAATATATAAAAATTTATTACATTTAATATTCAGAAATTTTTGACCATATCAAGTGAAACACGTAGCAATTATGGTATCAGAGCGGAATGAATTGTATATGGTATTAGAGTCGAAGAAGGTTTAACATCCAAAATAATTTTGAGTCGGAGTTTGAAATTTAGTTGCACTTGAACTGAAATATTAGAACTGAAAAATTTAACAGCCAAATAATTTTAAGTTGGAATTTGAGAAAGGCTCAAATTTATGACAAATGATATAGGTTTATTTGCACTTGAGAATAGTCTCACAAATATGAATTATTCTCGCATCTAAAATATATAAGAATTAAATGGTATATAAAGAAAACTCTCAAAAAAAATTATCCATTACAAAATTAGATTGGAATGTATTGATTTGCATTCGAGTTCAAAAAATATTTCCGTAGAAACTCTAATATTCTACCCCTCCCAGCCAAAAAATCCTCCATCGCAACAAATTGATCCAAAAGAACGAGCAGAAAGTCACACTTTAGTCTCTTTACTACCAAACAGAATATTGTTCAAAGTGTTTTTCAAAACAGCACTTATTTAATAAAATTGATATTTATATGTATTTTTAAAATATTATTTTTGAATAAATTTAATAGTTTCATAATTTTTCATTAATCTAATACTTAAATAATTGTTTACATATTAATTACTACAAAATTGACCACATCTATATTAACATTATAATTTGTACTTTTTATGAGTATTATTCTTTTATTGAGAATAAAAATTCTTATACGTCACTTTCTCTCTTTTTTGGGGTTTTTTTTTCTTTTTTAAGTACTAATCGATTACTTTCCTCTGCACTCTTTAGGATCAAAAGTCCTTGCAAACCAAGGAAAACTACAATGACAAGCTTCCATGCATGCATATATAACGTGTAATGTAAGATATACGTTATTAACATAAAATTTAAAAATTTGTGAGTGAAAAAAAAAAACAATTTAACTGTTTAACAATCAAAGAATGAACATCAAGAGCAGAAACTTAAAGGATTGAAGGATAGATTCTGTTTGTGTAATCCATGATTAGTTTGAGCGAAGATGATGAAATCCTTACGGAGGATGTCCCTCCTTCAACTGGGTCTGTTATTTTGGATGATGTTATTTTTCTTGGTTGATCTATAATATCTTTTTCACTCTCAAAAAAGATGGATCGATTCTGTTTGTGTAATACATCAATAGCTTCAAAATTTGAAACATTTTATTGATTCAATTTTATATTTATGATTACTTAAATAATTAATTAAAAACAAAATGTATTAAGGTGCATTCCAGTGGGTCAAGACATATTTTTCAGCTGGGTTAGTAATGTGAATATATAATTTAAAAACATTCAGTGGGGTTATTGATGTGAATGTATAATATAAACAACTTTTTTTTTTTAATTAAAAAACTAAACTTCAATTAATTTATTGGCCTCTTGACATAACAAAATTACAATGTCTATAATATTTTAATTTTTAAAATTCAACAAAAATATCCTAATTAAACAATTATATATAATTTTAGAAGCACAAATTATATTTTGGTCTAAATTGATAGAAAAGGCATATGTAGCCACCTTAAAAATTATCTAAAAGATTACGTTTGTATTTATAATTTTTATTTAAATACAATGTTAAAATTGTAAAAAACTTCACTTATTTAAATTTGAAAATTAAACTAAATTTTCAAAAAAGAAAAAACCAAAAACGTTATAGTTTTTTATTACCAATAAGCTACTTACATAAAATTTGTCATTTACTTTTATATATAGTAAATAAAAAAAATCATAAGATAATTTATGGCAAAATATCTGGTTCCACCCTAAAATTTTATGTTATTAATTTTTGGCCAAATACATACTTAGCCCTCTAAACTTGTAGTGAAAATTTTATTGGCTCCCTATACTTAAATTTGACCTTATAGATACCTTAACTTGCAAAATTTGACCTTATAGATACCTCAACTTGCAAAATTTGACCTTATAGACATTTCCATATTGACAGTGTCATCACGCGCTCTAGCTAAGAAATAGGTTCAGTTTGCCTTTTGTTGACAAATTTCTTTTCAGTTTTTGAATTTATATTTAAAGTTCAAATTGGGTCAAATTGATTATTGTACAAAAAAAAATTATTTAAACATATACTTTCTTGTTCAATTAACTTTATAATCTATAAAAATAAAAATAAAATTATTTACAACTTTTTTACAAATAAATAAGTTATTTTAAAATAAAATTAAAATAACTTAAACAAAAATTTAAAAATATCATAATATTTATAAAATCATAAAAAAATTCATATTACAACAATAATGAATTTATTGAGTATTATGAATTCTACATTGTAAATTGTAAAAATAAAATTGTAATTCCACAAGTACCAAGAGGGGGTGAATTGACTTTTTTGAGCTAGATGGGTAATTTCAAAATTTTCACAAAGAGCAAACTAAAAACATAATTTAAGCACAATAGAATGAGGAAAATAAGCAAGAAAAACACAAGAAATTTATAGAGGTTCGGCCTTCAAAGCCTATGTCCTCTCCTCAACCGCAAGTTGAGGATTTCAATCCACTATCAATCTACTTCAAGGTGTAGATCAAACCCTTACAAGCTTAAATCAAAGCTACCCAAGTGTTTTTCAAGGCTCACACTCCAACCTAAGTGTTTTTTAAGGCTCACACTTCAATCTAAGTGTTTTCTCAAGGCTCACACTCAAACCCAAGTGTTTTCAATGGCTCACACTCAAACCCACTTGCTAAGAACAATTCTTTTAGCTTACAAGTGAATAAAATCCTAACCCAACTCACTCAATCTCACTATTGAGCTTTTGAATAATGGTTCTAAACACTCACCAACCCACACTCAAGAATACTTTTGAGATAAATAAAAATTACAAGAATTAAATATGAAGATCTTGGGTGGTTGAACAGTAAATCAAAGATTAAATGCTCAAAGTTTGCTCTAAATGTGTTTGCTCAACTTCCTCCTCTTGTTCCAGCTCTATTCTTGGTAGCATTTAAACTCTCTAAGAAAAAAAGAGTTGTTGGAGATTCATTTAATGCAAATAGAGTCGTTTAAACCACCTAGAAAAAAAGGCCTCTGCACGCTTGTCATGCCTCATGACAATTGAGCGCCAATATGAAATTTGAAATTTGAAATCACGTGTTTTCATGATAAGTGAAGTGGTGACGACACTAGTCATGAAACTTTCTGCCACTTTTTGGAATTGGTCGTCATTACTTGTGACAAAAATTTCATCACTCATGAAAAGTCTTTTGTTTCGTTAAATTTTTGCGACTTGGATTTTCTAATTTTTGCTCCAAAATTTTTTCTGGTGGCTGGTAATTGCTTGCTATCACTTGTAATGAAGATTTCCATCATTTTTTACCAGATTTGACTTTTAGATTTTGACAAAAAATTCGATCTTCGATTTTTTCCTTTGTCATAGTCATGATGAGTTTGTCATGGTCGTGACAGGGCTGCAAAGTTGGAAAATCAACAACTTGACTTTTCATTGCTTGTGTCCAGACATGAATTTTGCAATATTAATTAACCTGAATATAAACACTCAAATACACAAATTAAATATAATTTTACTTAATTAGTTGTGACCATAAAAAATAATTATTTTATCCCTCAAGGTTCAACAAATATAATTGAAAAAGGTGATTATGTAAATGTAAATTCTATTTTAATATTAAATCGATATTATTCAAAATTATATGTATAAATAAAATATTTTTAAATTTTAATTAAAATAAGTGAATATTATAAAGTAATATTAACAATTTATAACTTAAATTTAATTAATTACTATGAATAAAAATACTTTTAAATTGTTAATTTCTCTTAATTAATTTAATAACCTAAAAATAATAATTATTAATTTATAATTTTTCTTCATAAATATTTTATTCTTATTCTAAATAACAATTAATAACTTTAATTTTTTTTGATATTCATAAAGTTATAGATCATGTAAATCATATAAATTATATTTTCATCTCTATCATTTGACCAAATAATTATTTATTGATTATTTATTTTGTTATTTACTTGTGTAGAACTTGTATATCTCATATTAAACTATTTATAACCTAATAATTTTTATTTATTGATAATTTTTTAAGTATAACTACAAATAAAAAATAAAATTAATAATATGTGAAGACTACATTAAATTTATGAATATTATAAACTTTATACTTTAAATTAAAAAAAATTAAAAATGAAGTCAATAATCAATAAAAATATTTATAAAAATATAATTTTTTATTTTACTTTTAAATATACATTATTCAAGTCCGTGCATGTAAATAAAATATTTTCAATTTAAAATAAAATATTTGAATATTAAAAAATTAAAAATATATTTGTCATTCTAATTTTAATATAATCAGAATATATAAGTGTAAATAAATTAATAATATTAATAATAATTATGCCTTAAAATAATAAAAGAATGTTAAAAAAAAGAGAGGATCAAAATGATAATTTATAAAAATTATGAGGATCAAAAGAAAAATTTTTTAGTCAAGAAGAGTGGAGTAAAACACGGAGGTGTTTAAAGAATACAAAATTGACAAGTTAAAGTGTTTATAAGGTTAAATTTCATAAGTTGAAGTGTCTATAAGGTCAAATTTAAGTACATGGAGCCAATAGGATTTTCACTACAAGTTCAGGGGGCTAGGTATGTATTTGGCCTTAATTTTTTATTAAATCCTAATTTTTATTATTTCATACAAATTTTTAAAATTTTATTTTAAATATGTTTAACTTTTAAATTTATATTTTTAGTTATGTTTAAATCATGAAATATCAGAGTGGAAAACACTTACTTTTAAGTGATTTGAAGTACGTGAAGTATTAAAATGAGTTTAAAAATATAGATAAAATAAAAATAAAATAAAAATTTTAATTTTTTTTTCTCCTTCAATTATAATATTTGTGTAAATCCAAGTAATTTTTTTAATGACCATATTAATATGCACATATTGTGACACCCTTCTCTTACTAGACGATCAACCAACCGACACCCCTGATGATAGCCCAAATGAGGAGGAATAGGGGTGTAATCATGCTGAGTGGCTTGTGATTCATTTGGAGTTCGATTTGAAAAAAATTTGTTTGAGTTTATTTGTTAAACTAAATAAGCTGAGCTCGAACTTTATTTTGAGGCTCGTAAGCTAAACGAGCCGAGCCTGAACTTCCTTAAGCTTGACTTGTTTAAGTTAATGCACAAACTCGTTCGTAAGCTCATGAGCTAGCTTGCGAACAAACTCGTGAATAGACTCATGAGCCAGTTCGTGGACAGATTCATTTACTAACTTGGTAATTTAAATATTAGTATTAGATAGTAATATTAAATAAAACTTATATACTCATAATAAAAATTATATATAATTTGAATTACTAAATATAATAGAATTTATATATTCATAAAAACAATTATGTAACTTTGATGAAAAGTAATATTAATATAAAGTATAGCATTAAGTAAGTATTATATAATACAATTAAATTTTTTAATTCTAGTAAAAAAATTATATTTGCAATAAAATTATTAAATTTTATAATAAAAATTAGATATTAATAATGAAATTATAGATTTTTTGCATAAATTAATATTAATATTAAACTTTGCATTACGTAAATATAATTTAAATTATTAAGCATTAATATTAATTAAATAAATATTATTAAATATAATTTTAATTTGATGATAAATTTTTGTAGTTTTGAAGTAAATTAGTATTTGTATTAAGAAAATATAATATCAAGTAAATATTATATAATATTAATTTAATATTAAGTAAATAAAGCCTAAATTATTAAGTATAATAAGAAACCATATATGCATAATACATAATTTTTGTATAAATTAGTACTAGTATTAAGTAACTATAATTTGGAGAAAATATAATAAAATAGTAATGCATTATTAATTAAATAAACATTATTACATATTATACAAATTATATATTTGAAATTTGAATTAACATTAGCATCAATAATAATATTAAGTAAATACAACAAATTAATAAGTAAAAAATTTAAAAAATTAATTTAAATATGAAAATAATAAAAATTAAAAAGGTGAAACACCATTGATTTATTTATTTTTTCTTTAAGTGAAACATTGTAAAAACTAAAATTTTACAAATTTTTTTGAAATGTTATAGTATAACGTACTAGTTCCGAAAAATATAAAAGTTATTATAAATTGTAGAAACTAAAACTCAATCATAATTAATTATTTAATTTTTAGTTTGAAAAAATAAATATGTTACAGAAAAATGCATGAAAAATATGTGGCTATAATGTATAATGCTAAAATCTAGAATTCCACATTGAATAGGGAATAAAAAAAGTTGTAAGAAAAATCTAAATTTTTATGGCATAGTCTTACAATACAAAATTCCACATTGAAAATGAGACAAATGAAAATTAAATGAATAGTTTATAAAATATCATTGTCTACCACATGTGCAAACTATGTAGTTGAAAGGCAAGCCGAGCTAAGTAGTTATGGTGGGCCAAGCCACTTAGTTATTTGTTGAACTTACCTAGCTCGCAAGCTCGCCTCGAGCTCATCAAACACAAGCCTAAGCTAGCTTGAGCCAGAGTTTTGAAAATTTAAAAAGTTCAAACTCAACTCGCGTTCGTTAATTTTCAAATGAGCCGAGCTTAAACTTTTAAAAATTCGGCTCGGTTACACCCAAAGGAGGAGCATCACAAAGCAACTCACAAAGCAAATACTACTTATCCTTTATCACTCGAGTTATTAAGCATGTACCAATATATTCTTGAGATAAATATTGTAGGTGCTAACCGTTAATGACCAATTATGCTTTAGGCTTTTTGTCGTCATTGATCTGAGACATTTTATTTGGTTTTGCCTTAGGAGAAAGTGAGACTTTTTGTGTTTTGTTTTGTAAGAAGTGGCCACCCAGTCACTCTGTAAATAAAAGACAATTTTGAGACTTGATCAAAAATTGTCCCCTCGTTAGGGATTTTGAGTTAAGGAAGTCGTTTCTACTTGATTATTTCTCATTAGGTAACACCCATTATAGGTTGCACATCACCCTAGTTTGAGTATGATAATTTATATATACATACATTCATAACAAAATAAATTATAAATAAAGAAAGTAAAAATTATTTACATGGCTTTCCTAGTAAAAACATAGAAAAGAGAAAAAATGCGAAAAACTAAAACTAGTCCTAAAACTAATAACACATGCAAAAAAGAAGTTAACATAGATATATGCACCCATTCATTCACACACATAACAAATAGACATGAAATGCTAACATGATGTCATAGCAAGAAAAGCACATAAAGAGTATTTAGTTATGCATGTTCATAGAAAATACAATAAACTCGTACAAAATAAGCAAAAAACAAGTGATACTTCTAAACACCCTAAAAGTGATATAACAGTTGCAATAAGGGAAAAGATACTAAATTAACACAAAATAATTTAGATTGTGTATTTTTCATCATCGGACTGTGATTTAGAACCACCATTCTTTTGAGGTATGACAATTGCTCCATGCTTCACGTGTGTTGCGTAAGCGTGCTTGAACTGATGTTAATACATGTGAAGTAATGAAAATGCAATGCAAATACTAATATTTAGAGTACTTACCTAGCGATGTGTCGTACAGTTGCTAGGACGTCAAGCTTGTTATTGTTTGGTGTTGAACATTGCTAAGAGAGGAATTGAACTCTAATTTGCCATAACTGTTAAAGAATAAGACATATAGCCAGAAATTATTCTTCACCAAAATTTGATCGTGACACGTGATCCTTCAACACTGATAAGTGCAAAAAATATTAGATTTTGAGCACTAACTAGTTAAGTTTTAAGTGTCAAAATGTCTTGAATAGTTATGAATATTGGCATTATTTACTTAAATTCTTTAAAACATAGGTTTTATAATTTTATTTAAATTTTGATTGATTTGTTTAATTTTGATGCTTTTTATGTTGAATGGCTAGTCTGCTTAAGTTGGGATCAATACAAGTGGAGTCTAAGTAAGAACTTGAAGAGGAAAGCTCAAAATCTCCGTGAAATCAAGATGAGGAAGCATGCATGACTGTGCATATGGTGGTGCACAGCTGTGCATGAGCTAAAAAAGATAACCCTACAGAGATTCTCAGATGCACGGCTGTGCACACAGGTGTGCATGGTTGTACCTGATCCGGAGAAAGTCAAGCCTATTAATGCACAACTATGCATATGGGTGTGCACGGTTATACCTAATTCCTTAATTTTTGGCATTTCCAGTATGCACACTCATACATATATGAGTGCACAGCCGTGCACTTTGAAGAGAAATCCTCAAAGAAGTTTATTTTAGGGTTTTTAGAAGAACTATTATAAATAGTGTTGTTTTGCCTCTTTGAGGGAGGTTGGCTAAGCTTAGAACAAACTTAGGTTATTTTCATTTTTTGAAGAAAAATAATTTTATTTTTATCTTTCATTTTGATTTTTACTATCTTCTTAAGGATTGTTTAAGAGTAGAAGATTAAAGTACTATTGTGAACAATATTAATAGAAGGAAGGGGTTTTATCCTTTCAATTGTTCTTTTGTACTTTATTTAATATATTATAATGTTAATGTTTGCAATTCTTGATTCTTCTTCTTCAATAGAAGGAAGGGGTTTTATCATTTCAATTATTCTTTTGTACTTTATTTAATATATTATAATGTTACTGTTTGCAATTCTTGATTCTTCTTCTTATCTCTTTTCTATTGCTATAAGTAGCTAAATTATTAGTTGGAGTTCTTAGTCCCAGCTCAAGAATGAACTTGATTGGTTAAACTCCATTTCACTAAATATATATTCCATGATTATTATTGGACTTAATGTTTTCTTAGGATTGATCACCTTTTGAACTGATTGAGATAATAGGGTGAGATCGAGAGATGAACTCTATTAAGAACACAATAATAATCTATTAATTTAATTGAATTGGTCGGGAGATGGTTAAGTTATTATTATTCCTTGGAAAGTAATGATTCAATATTGAAAATAATTAGTTACTTGAGTTAGCGAGAGCTAAATAATTGAGTAATTATTATGATTAATAAATTGTGCGAGTGCTCGAGAGGGATTTTCATGATTCAAAAGATTCTTAGAAAATAGAATGAAACTAATAAGTGAGAAGGAGATTGATACAAACTTTAGACAAATTAAGCCAGGAATAAAAACCCTAACATTCATTTAACTGATAAATTTAGTAGAAGCTCAGATTAGTCATTTAGATTAGTTAATTTTTAGCAATAATCTATTCGATCATCTAAACAAACGAATAAAAAAGTAATACAATAATCAATTTTTACTCTCTGTGGGATCAATATTTTTACTACTTGGATGACTCTGTGCGCTTGTGGATTATACACACCAAATTTTTTGCGCCATTGCTGGGCAACGATAAGTTGATATTTTGATAAAATTCATATTATTTGATTTAGATTTCTTTTTAATTAGTTTACTTTACTTTGCTTTTAGTTTTTTCCAGTTTTCTAATGTCTTTATAAAAAGCTTTACTAGTGCATGCGCTCAATGCACAATACAACTAAACAAGGTGAATTATTGGTATCTTTAGATACTAAAATTAATAGAACTTTTCGTAAGAGACTAATAAGACAAAAGAAAATGATGAACGGAGCTAAGAATTGAGTTATAAATTGGGGCAATGATTAACAAGACCCACTACCCACTAGAAAACTAAAGATTCATAATAGACTAAATGTGCAAAGAACTACGAGGGACTTTATTAGTCCACATATGCAAGGGGATCAGAATCCTATTATGAGACAAACAATTACTGCCAATAACTTTGAGATCAAGCTAGTAATGATTCAGATGATTCAAAACTCTCAATTCAGTGGTTTTCCTTATTAAGATCTTATAGGCCATTTGATAAAATTTTTAGAGTATTGTTTTATTTTCAGAATAAACAGGGTGCAGCCACATGCCATTAGACTTATACTATTTCCTTTTTCACTCATTGATAGAACAAAGAGATGGTTCACTAGTTTGCCACCAAACTCCATCAATGCATGGTAGGAGATTGCACAACGTTTTTCAATAAATACTCTCCAACTGCAAACGTGTTGAAGATCATACTTGAAATCAATTCTTTTTATCAAAGGGAGGATAAAAGCTTCTATGAATGTTGAGATAGATTCAAAGACTTACGGAGACAATGTCCAACATATTTGATACCCACTTGGGATTTAGCTCAATCTTTTAAGAAAGGTGTCATAACCAGAACCCAAAGGCACACGACCAACACTAGGGAATGGGAAAGTGTGATGCTTCCAAAACCCGTAGTAAGCTTTAAGAAAATTTTCACAATAAAATTTACTCACTTTTAAAATTTAATGAAAATTCTGCAGAGTTTCCTCTTTATCGGGAACAAACCAAACCTGTAGAATAGAAAATAACACTCCCAAAATAATTTCCAATCACAAATACTCCCATAATCCTCAATAAATCCACAAATACATAAATAATTCCATCACAAAATAGTCCACAGTACAAGGTAGTATTTGAAAATACCAAATCAAAAATACATTTAATACAAGTCATTTCGCTAACTACTGCGATATCTAGAATTTAAATACACAATACTTATATTAAATAAACCTACACAAAATGGTCGGAGAAGAAGAAATCCGGCGCAGACATTGTCTAGGATTGATCTAACTGTGAGATCCTGAAAAAGTAAATTAAAGGGAATCAGATCTCACTGAGTGAACTAACTTTATAAAATGCAAGTTAGTTTTAAAAAAATTATTTTAAAACCTTTAAATCCCTTAAATAAATGATTATTTCAAAAACCCTTTTATTTTTACCAAAACTATTTTTATAAGAAATCTTTCAAGAAAGTATATATATAAATAAATATATTTAACTTAAAATAAAGTAACTCATACAAAAATAATATTTACAATAATAAAACCTTTAAAGGAAAATCATGATAGAACCCTAAAACTCGGTTCTACTAGCCTTTCGGCTCTCTTAATCCAAATGACTGTCGGTCCTAGAGAGTACACTCAACCAGGGTCCAGCCATAGTTGGTCCCTTACACCAATTATTTACTGGCGCCCAGAGAACAAGCTCAACCAGGGTCTAACCGGTAGACATATACCTGCCCTGAGAGTCTTAATCAGCTAGGCTCACAATCAACAATTCTGCCCAGAGAGTCTTACTCAACCAGGGCTCATAATCATATAATAACCAATACACAGATTAACACTGGTGCGCACACAGTCCTGGTGACACCACCGGGTGGCATGTTCTACCATTTCTTCCAAAACAATATGTGAATAATATGAAATAAAATAAAAATAAAATTAAACTAACTAAAGCATGTTCATCAATGCTTAATCATAATAAAATAAATGAATAATGTATAAAGTAAAATTCATCATCATAAATAAACTTGTATTAATCTCATAAAATTCTCATTTATAAATAATCTCAACAAACACTTTATAAAATTAAATCACAGGTAGTGCATGCTGGCCGACGTGTTCTCGACTATCCAAATGCGACAGCTCCTGCTCTGGAACTCTCTAAAATAAATAATATTTCTTTAAAACATGCTTATGTGTATTTATCAAATAATTTAATAAAAATTCAATAAAATTAATAAAATCAAGGAATTATTAAAATAAACTTGAAAACATCCTAAACATGACATTTGAGTCTAAAAGAATTATTTTTGGTGAGTTAAAACAATTTAAATGGAAATTATGAAATTTGCATCGAAACACTTACTGGGTTTATTTTTAAAATCCGTCAGAAATTGGACTTTAGTTTAGTTATGGAAATTGATCAACACAATTTATTCTATTTTATAAAAATAGTTCTATAATTTTCTAGATTGGTCCCAATTTCACTGTATTTTTGGGTGGGACCCGCCATATCCTCGCAAAAAAAAAAAAACATCCTACAAAACTGAATATACCAAAATTTTCCTAATAATTATTAGAACACAAAAATAGCCTCAAACAACACAAAATATGCACTAAACAATTAAATCTAAAATTAAACCGAAATTACCTAAAAATATTCACCAAATATTCTACGGATGTAGATCGGACGTGTGGTTGGTACCTACGGACTCCTGACGTCAAGGTGAACACAATGGAACCAACCATGTCACCTGAAACTCATCAGAACAGTGCAAATTAGAGATAGAAGGCCGATTAGAAAATTGTAATTGTGCACCAATTTGAGCCACTTCATGCAAAATGAGCACCACTAGAATGAAGAGGACGATGAGACAAGTCTACAATTCGAATTTGAGGTTGATCGGAGGTCGTTTGGGGTCGAACGGAGGAAAAGAAAAATACAGGAACCAAAGAGGTAATTTACCACAAAAAAATCATCAGCTTCCCGTTGCTTCCCTTTGTAGAACGCACTTCCTTCTTTTAAGGTGATGGACATTGCCACTTGTCCACTAACCAATGGTTCCTCTTTTTTTTTTTAACTTAAGCATATATAAATCAAATAATACCAATACTAATAATAATGTTTATAACAATAATACAATAATAATATTAACAACAAAGGTTATTATAATAACAATAATAGCAATAATAATATTACCAATGAATATAATAATAGTACTAAAATAATAATAAGGATGATGATAATAAAATAATAATAATAATAATAACAATAATTTATTACAAAATTTTAAAAAATAATTATATTAATAACCACATAAATTTGGGTTATTACAAAAGGTGTGAATCTAGCAGTCAGAGTCAATATTGATGCTGCAGCAGGAGGAACTATTATGTCTAAAACACCAGAAGATGCATTGAACCTTTTTGAAGAAATGGAAAATACACAAAGCTTGTGGTTGAATATAGGAGCTATAACAAGGAAGGGTGGAACATTGGAAGTGGATAGATTGACTATAGTGAATGTTAAACTAGATGCCTTGATAAAGAGGATGGGCAAGATGGATCTTAATGCAATTTTTTCAATAATTTCTTCATATTGTGAGCTTTATCATGGTGAACATCCCACCATTGAGTCTCAATAGATGCAAAATTTATCTATGGAGAGTATGAACTATATGGATAACTTCAACAACGGTCAGCAATAAAATTTAGTAACGGGAAACACTTATAACCTAGGTTGGAGAAATCACCCAAATTTCTCATTGAGTAACCAAGGCAATAATCGATAGAGACCTCAAGGACCACTAGGTTTTATAGGATAATCATCATCAATAGCAAGGGCAATCTCAGTTCCAACAAAAGAAAGCTTTGTCATCATTTCTCTAAAAAGCAAAATGGACAGTTTCATGGACATGATGATAACCAAAATGAATTAGCAAGATGAGGCAACTAAAAATATTGGAAGGGAGGTTTGAAAAGATGCATTAGGATACTCAGTGAATGTTCAAAAACCATTCTTCTTCAATCCATAATTTGGAGGTGCAAGTAAGTCAGTTGGCCAATTCTTTATCTTTAATGAACTAATGGGCACTTCCTAATAATACTGAAAAGAACCCTAAGTAGCAGTTTAAGGCAATCACTTTAAGGTGTGGTACAGAATTACAACCACCCAAAAAGAGTACACCTACACCTACTAAAGAAAAAGAAAATACATAAAGAAAAAGAAAGAACAAATTGAAGTACATATTGACGAGGAAGCAAAGAAGCAAAATAACAATAAAAAGCAAGAGTCTACACCTCACCTAAACCTTATGAACCCCCAGTACCATTTCCATAGAGGCTAATAAAGCAAGTGCATGATCAGTAGTTTGTAAAGTTTTTAGAGATGTTCAGAAAGCTACATATCAACATACCTTTGGTTGAAGCTATAGCTTAAATGCTTAAATATGCTAAATTCATGAAGAAGCTCATTTCTAGTGAGAAGAAATTGCAAGAGTTTGAGACTATTACTCTCAATAAAGAATAAAGGAGTTTGAGACTATTACTCCCAATAAAGAATGAAGTGCCATAGTTTTAGGCAAGCTTCCACTAAAGTATAGACATCTAGGGGGTCTTACTATACTTTACCGTGTTAGTAATTAAAATTTTTTAAAAAGCTCTTTGTGATTCAAGTACTTCTATTAACTTAATGCCTTTATCTATTCATAGGAAGCTTGGAATATGTGAAGCCAAAGCTATACATATTTATTTACAATTTGCAGATAGAATAATAAAAAAACATGAATGAATTATGGAGGACATATTGGTAAAGGCAAGGAAATACATTTTTCCAATTGATTTTATTTTGTTAGATTTTGAGGACGATGAAGGTGTGCCACTAATCTAGGGTATGCCTTTCATGTACATTGCCAAAATGATCATTAATGATTTTGAAGGAACTCTCATATTGAGCGTGGGTAAAGATAATTATAAGTTTAATGTTTACCAAGGTATGAAGCATCCACTTAGTTATGATAATTGTATACGAATTTATGTGGTTGATGATTTTGTGAATGAAGTCCAATAACGGAGGTTGGCAAAATCTTGTAAATTAGAGGAAGTGTTTGCAGATGCAAACTTCAAAAAGGGAATCCTTTAAACACTTAAACCATATGTAGAATATTGAAATACCTTTAGACACAAAACTAATTCCCTCTTCTATTGAGTGACCACCTCAATTAAAGTTAAACCCTTTACTACCTCACTTGAGATATTAGGTAAGAACTAAACACTATCTATCATTATTTCATTCAAACTTAGCGAGGAACATGAGAGTGCACTAGTATAGTTATTGAAAAAGAGAGTGCAAGCCGTGTGGTGGCAAATTTCAGATATTAAGGGTGTAAGTGCTTCATATTGTATGCACAAAATACTTATAGAGAATGGGCACAAAACTACCATTAAGAGGCAACAAGGACTAAACCCAAACATGCCAGAAGTAGTGAAGAAAGAGGTGCTTAAGTTGTTAGATGTAGGGAATATATACCTCATTTCAGACAGTTTATAAGTCAGCTCCATTCAATGTGTACCAAATAAGGGTGTCATGATAGTAGTAGAAAATGATAGGGGAGACCTAATTCCTACTAGAGTTGTGAGTCGTTGGTGAGTTTGTATAGACTATAAAAAGTTAAATGTAGCCACTATAAAGGATAATTATTTGCTTCCATTTATTGATCAGATGTTAGAGGGCATTTCAGGATATGCATTCAATTATTTCCTAGATGGTTATTCAAGATACAATTAAATAGCCATTGCTCTAGAAGATCAATAGACTATATTCATTTGTCTTTATGACATATTCGCTTACAAGAGAATGCTATTTGGCTTGTGTAATGCACTTGCAACATTTCAAAGGTGCATGATGGCAATCTATGCAAAGTTAGTTGAGAAAATCATGAAAGTTTTTATGAATGACTTCTCGATGTATGGAAATTCTTTTCATGAGCGTTTAACAAATCTAGATAATTTTCTTGCTAGATTTGAGGAGACAAACTTAGTTTTAAACTAGGAAAAATGTCACTTCATGGTTGAAGAGGGTGTTGTGTTAGGGCATAAAATTTTAAGGAAGGGTATAGAGGTAGACAAAGCCAAAGTGGATATCATTAAGAAGCTGCAATATCCAACCAATGTCAATGGAGCACAAAGTTTCTTAGGATATGTAGGATTCTCTAGATGGTTCAAAAAGAATTTCTTTAAAATCTCTAAATCTCTTTAACAATTATTTGAAAAAGATGTACCTTTTATTTTCAGTGATGCTTATAAAATTACTTTTGACAGGCTGAAGGAGGCACTTATGTCAGCATCAGTAGTGATAGCCTCAGATTGGAGCTTACCATTTGAGCTCATGTGTGATGCTAATGACCATGCCATAAGAGCAATGCTAGGATAAAGGAAAGACAAAAAGCTTCATATGATCTATTATGCTAGCAACACTTTATCTGATGCTTAGATAAATTATTCCACTACTGAGAAGGAGATGTTAACAGTGACTTTTTTATTTGACAAATTTAAACCATATCTTCTTCGATCAAAAGTGTTGGTTTATATAGATCATTTAGCTTTGAAGTATTTGCTTACAAAGAAAGACTCAAAACCCTAGTTGATTAGATGGGTGCTACTATTATAAGAGTTTGACATTGAAATCAGAGACAAAAAAGGGACAAAAGATATGGTAGTAGACCACCTGTCAAGATTAGAATCAGAGGAGAGCAAGAGTGGAGCTAATAAGAGAATAAGAGACATGTTTCCAAATGAGTCACTCTTTACTCTTGATTATATTGATGCACCATGGTTTGCTGATATAGCCAATTTCATTTCTAGTGGTAAATTATGCCTAGAATTATCTAATCAACAAAGAAATAAATTAATTCATCATTATAAGGGCTATATATGGGTTGATCCTTTTTGTTTAGAAGATGTGCAGGGATGGAATTATTAGGAGATGTGTACCTAATAAGGAGATATAGTATATTCTCCACTATTGTCATGGTTTGATGGGTGGAGGACACTGTGGTCCCCATATAACAACATCTAAAATACTAAAGAGTGGTTTTTATTGGCCCTCAATTTTGCAAAGATGCTAGAGATTTTATGTAGGCTTGTGATTATTGCCAACGTAGTGGGAACATATTAAAGAAGGATTAAATGCTTCAATTAGGGATTTTGGAAGTAGAAATCTTTGATGTTTGGGATAGAAATCATTGATGTTTGGGGTGTTGACTTTATAGAACCTTTTCCTTCTTTAGAAGATAATCGTTATGTCCTTGTATGTGTTGATTATGTGTCTAAATGGGTTGAAACCCAAGCATGTGTCAACAATGATGCTAATATCGTGTGTAAGTTTCTTAAGAATTTTTTTGCTCAATTTGGGATGCCAAGGGTTATAATTACTGAATGAACTTAATTGGTTAAACTCCATATCACTAAATTTATATTCCATGATTATTATTGGACTGAATGCTTTCTTAAGACTGATCACCCTTTGAATTGATCTACATAATAGAGTGAGATCGAGAGATAAACTCTATTGAGAACATAATAATAATCTATGAATTTAATTGAATTTGTCAGGAGAGGGTTTGGTTGTTAATATTCCTTGGAAAAGCTATGCTTCAATATTAAAAATAATTAATTACTTGAGCTAGTGGGAACCAAATAATTGAGTAATTAATGATTCAAAAGATGCTCAGAAAATGGAATGAAACTAATAATTGAGAATGAGATTGATATAAACTTTAGACAAATTGAACTGGGAATAAAAACCTAACATTCACTTAATTGATAAATTTAGTAGAAGCTCATATTAGTCATTTAGATTAGTTTAATTTTTAGCAAGAGTCTTATTTGATCATATAAACAAATGAATACTAAGAGCAATTCAATAATCAATTTTCACTCTCTGTGAGACCAATATTTTTACCACTTGGATGACTCCATGCACTTGCGGATCACACACACTAAACAACAAGCCCTCATCCAATTTAACTGCAACCTCCTTTCCAAACTCTCTACAATGGACCTTGGATTCTAGTGCTACCCATCACCTAACACCCGACATTGAAAACTTAGGCAACTAAGAAGAATATCAAGGTCTTGATGACATTACCATTGGCAATGGTAAGACACTTTCAATTTCTCATATTGCCTCTTGTCATTGTCTTTCTCAAAACAAATTATTTAATTTACGTGATATTTTTCATGTTCTATATGCTTGTAATAATCTTATTTTAGTTTTTCCTTCACTAAAACTAACAACATGTTTGTTGAATTCTTTCCTTCTTATTTTAAGATTAAGGATATCCATACGAGGGATTTGCTACTTACAAGCGAGAATTAATGTTGGCTTTGACTCCAATTTTGGACTTCCCCAATTACAATCGTGCTCTTATTTGCTCACTTTCTATGTTATATTACTAGATTTGTTCATGCATTTATTCACTGTGTTCGTCAAGCTTTGTCTCAATCTAATACTATATCTTCTAATAAATATTTCTCTTTATGTCATGCATGTTCCATTGGTAAAAGTTATAAACTCCCTTTTCAAGTACCAATTATAGTGCATCTCAACCTTTAGAATTGATTCATTCTAATTTATGAGGGACCTTCAATTGATGGAAAATCATATTATATCATTTTCATGGTCATTTTATTAAACATTATTGGACTTATTTTATCACATACAAATATGAAGTTCTTTGTACATGCATCAAATTTTGGGATCATTTAAGTGTGTCTTTCTTAGTTATAGTAATGTTTAGAAAACAATACTATTCCTTGAATTTTCTTACTCACAAAATTATTGTCTCATGTCATGTCAATTTTTATGAATAGAAATTTCTATTCAAACAAGGTGTTGATAATACTAATGGTTCATAGTCAATTGTTGATGGTAACCTTTACGATGCAATGATTTTTACTCGGATACTACCCCATCAATATCCTTTATCCCCATATGTTAATCTAACCACACTACCCAATAGTCCTACTACATCACAACCAGATAAACCATTATCTCTAAACCTGTCCACATCCACCACTAAACCTAAGTCACTAACTAACATTACGAGTTCCTCTCAAACACTTCCTCCATCGAGCTCACCTATGCCTCCTACATGTCCTGAACTCTCCTTAGTAGTTGATATGTATAAGTCTGCAATAAACATTGAAAATCCACCATCTTCCCCTCATGTAACCAAACAACACTATATGGTCACCCACTCATAAATCGGTAGTCTCAAACCCAAGCTCTTCCTCGCATCTCTTACACCATATGATGAACCAACATCTTGCAGTATTAATGCTTATGTTCCAAAATGGCATCAAGCCATGGCAGATGAATACAATGCACTCACTGCAAATAAGACTTGAGAACTAGTTCCACCAACCTCCAGTTAAAATATAGTGGGGTGTAAGTGAGTTTATTGTATCAAATACACATCAAATGGCAAAATTGATCAGTACAAGGAACATTTAGTAGCCAAAGAATTTCACTAATGTCCTGAAGTTGATTTCATAGCATATATAGTCTAGTTATTAAGCCATGTGCAATTTGACTTGTTCTATCCTTGGCCATAAGCAAAGGATGGCATATTAAATAGCTAGATGTGTCAAATTTCTTTCTTTGTGGTGCACTAGATGAGGACATTTACATGTGGTAACCTTTGAGTTTCATTGATCATCAATTTCCCAATTATGTGCGCAAGCTAAAACTTTCTCTTTGTAGCTTAAAAAAAGCACCGATATAATGGTATAAGTGCTTAACATTAGCTTTAAAGAAACTTGGGTTTCACATGTCTAAGACTGATAGTTCTCTTTATTTTTATTCAATTGGTGGTGTTTCTACCTTCTATCTCATTTATGTTGGTGATTTGGTCCTCGCTAGTTCTTCTTCTAAGTTAATGCAACATATTGTCACTTCCCTCAGTAATTAATTTGCACTAAAAGATCTTGGCACCTTAAATTACTTTTTTGGTATTGAAGCCACCTTTATAACTTTCAATCTCTCCTCACTCAAATTAAGAACGCAAAAGATCTTTTGTGTAAGGTAAATATAGGTTTAGCCAAAGGTATCTTTACTCTTTCTTGCTCATCTACAAAATTGTCACTACATAATGGTATGCTAATGCAAGATGCTAGTTTATATCGTAGTATAGATGGTGAATTACAATAGTTATCTTTAACCCGACCTGATATTTCTTACATTGCCCATGCTCTAACTGATGAATATTGGTATGCTGTAAAGAGGATATTGTGTTATCTTCAATCTATTATTAATCATGGTCTTTTAATTCGCCAATCCTTTTTTTTTCTGTATCTGCTTATACTAAATGTTGACTAGGCTAACTCAATTGATGATAAAAAATCAACAACTGGGTATGTAATATTTATTAGCAATAATCTTATTTCGTGGAGTTTAAGATAATAGAGTTGTGTAGCTTGGTTATCCACTAAATCTAAATATAATGCATTGGCTATAGTAGTCCAGGAGATTCATTGGCTGCAATCTCTTTTCATGAACTTAGATATTAGAATCTTCCACCTCTAACATTATGGTGTGATAAGCTCAGTGCCACTTATCTAATAATCATGCCCATATTTCATTCAATATCCAAGCACCCTAAGATTGACTATCATTTTGTCTGAGATAAATTCTTCACTAAGTCATTACTTGTTAAATACATTGCTTAAGATGACTGACTTGTAGATTTATTGACCAAACCTTTGAGCAAAGGCCACTTTTTGCAACTATGTGACAAGCTGAACATTGTTAAAAACCACATTCAACTTGCAGGAGGGTGATAAGAATAAGATAGTTCTCATCTCTTTAGATAATTAGTGTTTGCTTGCTCTCATTTGTTCATATGTTATAATAGCTCTCATTTATTAATATGTTGTAATAGCTCTCATTTATTAATATGTTGTAATAGTTCTATAAAAAATCTGATGTAAACCTTGTATATTAGGGTACATTAATGAGAATATAAGTTAACTTTTACCTTTTGCAAATACTTTTCAACTAACTCATATAAAATTTTATGTCAGCTAAAAAAATGAATTTTAGGATTACAACTGTGTTCCAATAAAATAATAATTTACTAATATATCAAATTTAATTTTTTTTGTTACATTGGAATAAAATACATCACCTTTAAATTAATTTTTATTTTTCTTAAATATAAATAATTAATTATTATGAAATAAAAAGTATCATGGTTATGAAGGTAGAGCCTAAGTATATAATAAAAGTTTTAGAAAAAAAAAATCTAATAGAAATAATTTTTTAATTAGGCTTCTAAATTTTTTTCACTCATTTAAATAATTACTTTGGGCTCAATAAATTCAACAATATTTATATGAAAAAATCACACCATACACTGATTATTCTTAAATATTCGGTTGGTTTTTTTTCTTCTTCTTCTTATTGTCATCATAAGAGAAGGAAGATAACTTTACTCTATTCAGCTATATTCCATTCTCATTGATGTTCTTATTAGCGGATTATGATAATGTTTGTGATAATGATACATATGATTTGTTTCTTGTTGTGTATATCTACTTTATAGTATCTTGTATCTAGTATACCACTTGTATTTTTATATAATTGTATCCCACACTATTCAACAAGTAATACAAGAATTCTATTCTCCTTTTCACTCTGGTTTCTACCTTGTTATGATATCAAAGCTAACCAACTAATATATTTTTCTTTCCTGTATTTGACTTTTTTTTCCCATGGCTATCACACCCATCGCTGTAACCACCGGTGCTGTAACTCCACCACCACTCCATCCCTTAAGTCTTCTCCCGTTCAAGCTCATTACACATTTTCCATTAAATTAACCTCTAAAAACTTTCTTACTTGGAAGATGTAATTCCTTCCTCTATTAAACTACCAAAACCTAATGGGATTTATCAATGGCAGTCAACCCCTACCACCACAAATGATACCCGATCCATCCAATTCTGAACTTACCATTCATAATCCTAACTTTCAAACTTGGTTCTCTAAGGATCTACTTCTTATAACTTGGCTGTTATCTTCATTAATGGACAAAGTTTACTCTTATGTTATTGGACTTCAGTCCTCCTTTCAAGTTCGGTCAGCATTACGTCAAGCTTTTGGAGCCGTTTCCCTAAATCGTCAATTGTAATAGCACATTGATCTATAAGAGTTGAAGCATTATGACATGTCTTTTTCTCAGTATTTGCAGTGAGAAAAAGGACCCGCTGATGAATTAAGTGTGGTTGGTCGAGCACTTTCTACCACTGAATTCAATGCGATAATTTATCGCAACATCTGCAGCAAATTCCATCCCATTATAACTACTTTAAACTTGCGGACTAAACTAGTATCATTCTATGAATTGCATGGCCAGCTGATGGCCCATGAAATATTATTGAAGAGTGCATAAGAACTCCCCCTTGCACATATGGTTGTTGCGAATTCACCTCATTCATCTCTCTCACCATCCT